>JAQIBA010000081.1:308906-584115 GCA_028293925.1 Brueelia nebulosa
ACGAATAGCGCTTAATATTAATTTGGAGTAACCTTTTTCGATTATTAAACTGAAAATCTTTACAACCGCAGATCAGTAATTAAATTCGAAAAGAAATAAAAAGTGAAAGAAAATTATGAATTTGAGGAATTCTTTTTAAAACCGAAAGACGACAAATTAATTTTTTTTTTAAGCTTATAATTTAATTCGATTATTGGGAGCATCTGCGTATGAAATGGAACTTTAAACTTTCTCGGAAAGGACTTTATATAAAAGAGAACGAAGCGAAATGAGTTGAAGAAACGAAAAAGCTTCATTGCTTTTCTCCCAACGGTTTACACTGGTTTTTATTTCAGAAAACTTTTCTATCCGATAAATCGCATTTGTGTATTTTAAAGAGGAAATATTTTCATCTTTTATTCATTTTAAATGGAAACGTCCGATTTTATATTAGTTTATTTTACTTTTATATCTGTCATTGTAAAGGATTGTTTCGGTCACAAAATCAACGAAAAACGCCCACTGTCATCGCTATAAAAGAAAGTAAAGCAAATGCAACACCGAATGCAGTGGGCGACCGCCGCATGAAATGAAAATTCTTATAATGAAACCTCAGAAAGTCTATATTATGAATTATTTTGGGCATTCTGTCGGGCGACCTTTCGACCCGAGGGAACTCGACTGGAAAATGAAAATGAATATTTAATTTTTCAATATTTGAATTTTATTACTCACCGTTTACACAATTGAGCAGAATGAGGGAGAAAGAGAGAGAGAGAAAGAGAGAGAGAGAGTGGGAGAGAGTGGGTTTTCCGAAAGTTATTACATTTCCAAATCACCACCTGCAAAGTAAAAGTATTTTTATGAGTGAAAAACTGAATTTGTACTTTTTTAATTAATTACCGGGGTAATAATTGCAATTAGGTTCAGTGGTGCGAAAGTCCCGGAAGAAGAACGGATGAGTTGCCTCGGGATTGTTCTGGCTTAATAATTTGTATTTATGCAATGATTTTGGGGCATGAAACGTCAAAAAGTCTTTGTAAATTATTGGACGCACTCAAACGAGAAATTTTTTTTTTACAACAAAGAATTATTGTTCCAGAGATTTTGTATTTTTTAGACCGAACGCGTTTGCGTACCGCATCCGCCAGAACTAATTGCGTCACAGCAGAGAAAGATAACGACCATGAAAAAAGAGCAAAGGGTTAAAATACACATAAAAAAGTCATTCAGTAAAGTCTTAATTGTCGGCTTCTTAAGAGACGGTGAAGGAACGAGTTCTTTCGCTCGCCTTCAATTTTACTGTCTTTCTTGTGGAGACATCCAACACTCTTTGATTAGGTAGATAAGGTTCGCCTAAACCTTTTTTAGTTAACATTTGACGCGTTTCTGCAGATTACTCCGCCTACTTAATTCTGTTATACTGTTTGCAGCTCTTCGGTGTTAAACCGTACGCATAATTAAACGTTTGCAGGCGCAAAGTAAATTCCATTGATATTTCGAACGTAATCCCGGTGAATATAATGACATTTAAGAGAAGATTTCCACAGCAGAAGCAGCTCATTAATAATAATAATTGGCATATATTTCTTCGTTTCTCATATAAATCATAAACTAAAATAACATTCGACATTTACACTTAAAATAAATATGAGAAAAATAATATATAAACATCCAATGAATACACAAATAAATATATACTATAATAACTAAATAAACAAATGCCATAATAAATAAATAAACTTCTGTTTGTGTGTATATTCTAAGATTTTGATTAATTAAAGTTTAATTTTAACTGAAGGGGGCATTAATGTACACAACAACCCCTAAACATCCCCAACGGTCAGTGCTCCAAATGCAGAGCAAACACAATCACGCTTTCATTCTCTGATAAACAGATCGTCTATTTAAAGTGGCATTAGAAAAAAGCAAATATTGACTGCATCGTTTCCCATTAAGTGAAGGAGGGGGCGGCGTTGGGGGCGCAAGACGGAAAGGGGGTGAAAGGGCGAAGAGTAAACACTCGTATCGAAATTATTTCATGAATTTTTTCCCCAATCTCAAAATGGTGTCGGCAAAAAGAGACAGAATTTTCATATCGGGAAAAATTTAATTATTTTCAGCGTCAGTTAACGCTCTGAACGTCACCTGAAGAAGTGTTCATGTCAGAAAATCAACATCTGTGCGATCGCCCTCCGGGAGGGAGAGTCAGAGAAATGCTGAGTCAGGTTCAGAGGGGGTGAGGAAGGAATAGAAGGCAGAGCCGAGGGTCGTGAGGGTGTGATTCAAGGGTTGTAATGTCGGAATGCTTAATTTGGGGGGAGGGAGAGAGAATGGGGTGGCGCAAAGAGCTGGAAATCAATCTCGGAGACTGACAGCGTCAGTTAAATAACGTTGTTTTTCTTGATTGTTCCCGGAATGTAAGTGAGGGGGCGGAAAGTTTCAATTTGGCATAATTTAAAACAGGAACTCATTTGTGAGTTTTATTTCCGTTAAATGGGTCAGTGTAGCGGTCATATCTTAGACCAAAGACAGTCGGGAGGGTCAAACTGACAACTGCTTTGTTTCACTGTTATACGCTTACTATGATATACTTTAAGGTTGGAAACAGTAATACAGTAATCAAATACTAATATATAAATCTGTTAAAGGAATGTGTGTGTGTGTGTGTGTGTGTGTGTGTGCACTCTGTTCTTTGTTATCTAAGATCTAAAGAACCACCGAAGAGATTTTGACCGGACTTTTTCCAAAAGACGCGCATTTTTCCAAAGAATTATCTGTGCTATGTTTCATTTCTCAAAAATCAGCAAAAGCCGAGAAATCTCCAGAAAACCTGTTTAGGTTTAGATAACTTTACGAATTCCTCTCTCATGTTAAAGGGTTGATGTTCTTTTTTTTGTTTTCGGGGCCACTTTGAGTACAGTGGCATAGAAAACTAATGGAATTTGGGATTTGGGAAATAGGAATTCAGGGTTCCACATTCGATTACGAAGTAGATTTTATTATCACTGAAAATCTGAATGCGTCCGCGTTGTTCATGGTTATATTCTCTGAGTACTAATTTTCATTTAATTTTCAGTGAATTGTTTTTAGATTTGAAAATAATTAGTTAGCGTGGATTTAGCGTTAGTAGTTTTTTCAGTTTCAAAATCTTAATTTTTAGGACTCAGTACGATTTGAACAGTAAAAAAATGACGGGCTCAATAAAATTATGGTTTAGTGCAATGGATTATCAAGGTGCATTCAGTTTTTCAGGAAATGTATTATTGTATCTGATATTAAGGTATAGATATAGACATACAGTCTTAAGTCCCAACGAGGGCAAAGCCCCATAGTACACAATAAAAGCCACAAAGGATTGAAAAGCATTCAAAATAATAGCGGGTTATTTTATCAAAGATATTCAGTGGTCAAAATGACCGTATTTTCTTCCATTATTCGGAAATAGATTTGAGTCTAATCATAATCCACCAGTAGGAACCAAACAATTCACTTCTTTAGACCGAAACTCAGCGGTTGTCAGTGCGCGACTAACAACCACCCTCTAAGACAACCCCTTCGGATGAGAAGAAACAACTGGTCTGCGCGACAGATGGAAAAGCGAAAAAAAATGTGGAAATTTTTTGGGTGAGACTCGAAGGAACACATGTTGTCGAATTTATTCGATTGCACGTATAATTTCCACAACAGTGTCAGACAAAATGAACAACCGCTGACGTCAGCAGAGGATTTAGGCCGAGTTTCATCTGAAAGAACCCGGGGATTGTTGACCTTTCATTCCGCTCTTGAATTTATTGCATTTCCCCGATGCCGGGAGGGTGGGAGAGAGTGGGGGAGGGCGGGGGAGGCACATGACCTTGGCTTAACCAGGGGAAAGAATCCCATTGAAAAGGCCATCCGAACTCTTCAAATCCGACGTCTTCATTCGACGTCCTCAATTTTTCAAATTGCCTTCGAATTTGATTCTCATGTAAAACGCAGAATAAATTTTGTTTTCAATCTACTTAGTTTCGGTTCGTGTCTCCCCCTCCGCCCGCCGCCCCCTCCCTTCCCACGAGGCAAATAATAAGACGTCAGCCCTCACTTTGGGGTGTTGTGCGAAATCGGAAGATTCGCGTGGGGGCGGGGGTTGAAGGGGTCGGAGGGCGTTGTTCACTCTTAATTAAGGTCAATGCAAAGGTTTCACTTTCAAATTCATTAACTCAACCCTTTCGCTTTCGCTTTGTTGTTGAGTTTCTTCTCATGCGCTTCCTTCTGAATGCCTTATTCAAGCATTCGACACCTTCGGGGAGTTCTCAAGGTCACGTTCGAGGGGTGGCGCACACTTCGGTGAGCTCATTGTTGATCAGCCGATTACGGATATGACAGAATTTTGTCTTAACCGAATAAATGTAATTTTTGGAAAAAATCAAATTAAAATTCCTTAAGAAAAGAAAAATGTGAAAATAAAGTGCGGGAAAATATTAAAAATAAAAACATCACCTGAAAGGGAAAAATTTTTAATTCTTCGTAATTGCAGATGGAAGAAAAATCCTTCTTTCGCCCTTTTACGACTAAAAATATTGACGTCATTAGTTAAAAGAAGCCACCCCCGCCGCCCCGCCACCCCCTCCTCCATCGCTCTCGCATTTACTCCGGTTATTAAAAACCATTTTAGCTTTTTTCCCAATCAATGGCATCGTAAAGTGGGTCGTTAATTTGGTAGTTGGCATTCGCCCTATTCCACCCCTTTCTTCTCTCAGGGGGCGGTTGGAATTCTACCCGGGAAAGAAATTCCACAGGAATTTCTCAAGATTTTTTATGAATTTTTTTTACTGTCTTATAAAAGAATGAAAATACCCGACGCTTTATAGAATATCACGTGTCCCACCCCGAGAAGTCTCATCCCTTTCATCCCCGAGGAGGAGTTTGGATATTTTCCTCACCAGAATAATGCCGCCTTCCTTTCCTTTTCTCCTTAACACTTTCCTCTGCGGAACCTTTCTAAGGTATTATATATAAGACTTTCGTCTTTTTTTTTCATTTCGTCGGTGGGCGAATGGGAAAATATCGACTTTCCATATTTTCACGTCAGCAAAAGTTGATTTGGGGATTCGAACGGAAGACGTCTTTTCTCGAAAAATGACTGCGCCTGAAAGAAAAGGCGCTGTCGGGGCGTAGGGCAAAAATTGGCGCCCACTCAACAAATTAAGCCCGTCTGATTTCAAAGATGTCTGCGTTCGACAGGAAATAAAGAGTTTTTGCCGTACAGTTACCGTCAGCGCTCAGCCTCTTTCCTGTTAATTACAGCCAGTTTTCCAGGAAACGGCTTTGAATCACAAATCCTCGGTTGTCAACCCCGAGAAGACTCACCAAACGTTATAAAAATGGGGTGAGATTTTTTGAAATGATTCCGACATGTGTTTCTCCCCAACAGGGAAAATGTCAACAACCCCTCGACAGCTGTGTCTTTGGCGTGAAATTCTTCAGGATTTTACCCTCCTCCTCCTCCTCCTTTGCTCGATACCTTTCACCGCAGCTGACTCAAACAACCCCCCGTTGAAGGGGTCTGAGAAGATGCAGAAAGGGAAGAAGAGAGGAATTAACAGCCTCTGAGAATGTAAAATGAGGCACAAATGGAAAACTTAGAAATTAGCCAGAACAAAGAAATAATTTTCTGGGGAGGGGAGGTAGAGGGTTGCAAAAAAGGGGTGGCAGGCCACGCTTTTTAAATTAAATTCAGTTTAGAATGCTTTAGAGGTTTAAACAGAATTTTTGAATTGCCTCAACATTGTTTTTGGTCTTTCATCTTATTTAAATAGGTTTTCTCTAAAAGTGAAATTTAAAAAGTCGAAAAGATTTTCCGAGAGGAGAGGGTGGATCTCATGAGAGGAAGACCTCATAAACTGCACTGTCAGAAAGAAAATATTCAGCGGCTCTTTTTTTAAGAATCGACATTTTTGGAAGTTTTGAGGAGAATCCGCCGTTAATTATTCAACGTTAGCTTTTAAAAAACTTCGCAGTTTTGTAACTCCAACAAAAACTCAGTTTAAATTAAGCTTTCGTCATAATTTTCTGATCAAAATCGAATTCAAAATAAAGCGCCTGCAAAATTGCGAATAGATACCGCGAATGCACCCACGTATTTTCAGACAAAGAAATCTAAATAGTTTTGAGGCGTAAAATTTGAAATTTCAACTTCCGTGTGAGTTGCAAACAAACAAATACACAAACCGGAGGGTTGGTGAAATATGCTAATTACGTATTTAGGGGATGAATAAATGCGAAATGCGGTTTTAAGTACCCTTAACACCCCCGGAAACGAACTCTGTGTTTTCCTAAAATTAAATTCACATTTTTGGAGAATATTTTCGTAATTACGCACTTTTTGTCTTTGTGATTATTTTCCGATTGAGAAAATGGGGATTAAACGAGCATTAATATGAAGTTAATATTTTCAATGTCGAAAGTCGGTGTTCGATATCGGTGGCCTTCAGTATCAGTTTCTTTCTGAAAGCATTTAATATTTGTAATGGAACACTTTGTGGGCGGGAGAGAGGGGGCGAACACCCCACAGCAGCAGAAGCCGGCTTTTATGGTCCCTCCAAGGGAAATCCCATCACATTCAACAGCTTTCTGCTCAAAAGATAAAAAAAAGATGACGGGAAGGAAAATGAAGGCGGAGAGGAGATAATAACCTTTCTTTCAGTATCCGGCACTCATTGTCAGAAGGCTCCTCATTCAACAGCTGACAGATTCCGATTTTGAGGCTGACTTGGGAGCAGAAGCTGGTCCCGGCTGGGGAGGGGGGAGGGGAGGGGGCGAGGGGGTGTGAGACCTGAGCAGTTGCGGGAGAGCAGCACCGAAAGGGATGCAAAGGCAGAGCGTTAACAATGCAGATCCCAAGAAGGATTTCTGGGAGCTTTTTACATGAATATTTAAATAAAGGGAGGGGATGAGGAGGGAGGGGATGAGGAGGGAGGGGGCGTGGGCAATTTGTTCAAAGATGTCTTGAAATCCTTAAAATTATCCCACCTGAGTTCCGATTTGAAAAGTTTCGTTCTTTGATTTGAGTTCGGGCACGAAATCTTTTCAGAAATTGAATTAAGTGTTGAGCTTATGTCCACAATTGGAAAAGAGAGGAAAAAGAGCATTTTCCATTTCTTAGGGGCGTTCGAGCGAAAGTTTTTTAAAAGTTGATACTTTCACCGGAATTTTTATATCGAATAAATAAACTCATAATCCTCAGAATTCGATTAATTGGGGATTGTGAACTCTTTCCGAGATTTTTTGTTTCTCGCCGTCGATCTGACAACCTTAAGCCCTTTCCTTTGACGAAAACTCAGCAGCGACGCACCTGAAAATTTCCATTGCCAACTAATGCCAGCCCGGAAAATTTGCTTTTAATTTCCAGGCTAATTACAGTTTCCGGTCTGACCTAATTGAGAAAATAATTATCGTGCGAACGCCGCTTTGTTGAGCTTTTCGTGTTCGATAGCCGACAGCTGCACAACTCCCATTCCTAAAATCTGGTTTTTGTGTTCTTTTAGAAAGAAACAGTTGAAAGTGTCCAATGGATAGAGAAATCTTTATGGAGCTTTATGGATGAATTGCTAAAGGAAAGGAAGAAAGGGTTGGGCAAATCCGAATATAAAAGCGGAAGAATAGAAGAAAGAAGAAGGAAAGAGTTGTAAACTTGTCAGTTGAGTGCATGAATTAGCGAGCGGAAGGTGGAACAAAAGAGAAAGAAATGTTTGCATAACGACGCGACTCTTTTGTTTCGGGAAAGTCCTCAAAGCCAATTCCAAAACTATTTTGGGTGTTTTAAAAAAGGGCAAAACTAAAATAACTACGTAAAATGGGGAGGAGTTTGTCGACCGGGGGCGGAAGGGGAGGAATTACTACTTCCAAGATGAAGGATGAGGTTTTCACCGAAAAAGCAATTGATTAGGTGGCGAAATAGGAATCCCTGCAGGCAATGTGGGTCCTCTCTACAGTGAGGACAAATGGGAAAGTAATTACTCGAGAAAAGAGAAAGTCCAGAGCTGAGATGAAACTGTTTTGGGTCAGATTCGGGTCCTTTGAGTGCTGGAAAAGTCCCGAGGGTAAAACGAAAAGGGGTTGATGACAACAGGCAGTGCTTTTTCTACTTTGCTGACGTTTGGGGATGAATCACTCCGAAGATGTTCCTCCGGTTGACAGTTCATTCTTTTTCTTGTCTGTCTATTCAGCCATTCATCTTTTCAGTTTTTGCACGATTTGGCTCCCTTCTTTCTCCCCCCTTTCGGCCCTTTCACTATTCCCTCTCTGTAAAATGATGTGACTGTTCGACAACACATTCTCTTTTTCTTTCCAACACTGTCACATACGAGAACATCTCCCTCGGAATAATTTTAGAATTAAAGAGATACATGAAAAAACCAATCAGGCGAGGTTAGAATAAGAAGAGATGGATATATTCTCTAAATGTCGTCCGACTTTGAAAGTCCCTCTAAAATCTAAAAAAGTCCTTCAAATCCAAAAATAAAGTTTATTTGCTTTTCTTTAAAATATCAAAGGCATAAAATTAGTGAGACGTCAAAGGAAAAGAGAGTGCAAATGGAAGAAAAGCTTCTGTCTGTCAACTAAAAGCTCACATAGAATAGTCTTAAGCCTTCAAAGAAAAAGTTAAAGACCTGAGCTTAACCGGAGCCACAAAAGATACATTAACTCGAAACGTTCATCATTTCGATCCGCCCCTAAAAATTATTATTTACTTCCCAATCAAACTGTCCGCTTTCAAAGCACAGAACCAATTATCCGGAAGAACTCGCGTGCAGTATTGTTCCAAAAGAAATTCCACACGAAATCAAAAACGTTTCGGCGCCGGAAGGTCGTGCTGAATAAGCGAACTTGGTCGACACCTCTCCTTCCGTCGCATTTGTCGCTGAGAAAAGGCCAAATAAAATCAATCGAGAGGACTTGTTGGGGGACTCGGGAGGGGAACAGGTTTCCCCTACAGGAACGCTCGCCCCCCTCCCTTCCTTTTCTTTGTTTAGTCCCCCTCGTCTAAAAATTCTCAGCGGGTTCTGTTTCAATCTCTTTGTTCATAATCTGTTACGCATTCGAGATTGAAGATCCTCTCGTATTCATGTGAAATTGTCTTCCTCTTGTTGTTCCCCACCGAGATTCCCTCTCTTGAGAACTTTCTCTTTAAGCTCTGAATCCTCCATTTCTCATTCGCTAAGCCAAGATTTGGCCACGTTAAATAACTCAACGGAACTTTCAAATTCGATTTAATCCAATGAGCCTTTACTTTTTTTTTGGGAAATTTCCCTACTCGTTGAATTATTCATTAAAAAGTTTATTTATTATCACTCAAAAACGAATTTTCAATTCGTTTCTGCAAAAAACTTCAATTCGCCTACAAAATAATTCTTAGACTTTCCCGCATTACATAAAAGTACTCTGAAAACCGGAAAGTCTAAGCGGATTTTAAGGCGTAAAACTCGAAATTTTTGAGCCCATTTATAATTTCCTTTCACTCCAAAAAATCAGAAACGAAAATTGGAATTCTCAGAAATCCGAAGTAATTACACTTGTAGGTCAAATATAAGTGGGTAATTTGAATGTCGGCGTTCCAAATAGTGTACACACGACATCTCGTTCGTCAGCGATTGTGCTGACATCTCCGCATTGAGCTCTCATAAAAAATCTCATTTCCCCAGAGGAAAACTTGTTCCAGAGGAGAGGCGGCACAAATTTTATTTGAAAAAGTTTTAAAGAATGACTTCAGTGTTTGGCCTCCCCCGGGCACCCCTTCACGAGCGGGGAGGCGGTAGGGGAGGAATTTCCCACGAAGGATTCGCAGCCACAAGCACTCCTTTGTGGATTCAAATGCGGAGAAAATCTGAGTGGCGAAAGGGAAGAGAATTTCGAAAGAAACTCCCGACTATCGGAGGAAAAAGCGGTCGGGGGTGGAGGAGAACCTAAGCCTCGTGATGTACTTCCAAAGTTTCTTCCGGAGTTGGCGTCCATTTTGTTGTGAACTCGAGGAAGTCAGCAATTCGAAAGCACTCAACTCTCTAAAAATTTTTAATTCCCATTTCGTTAAAAAAGTTGAGATATTTTCCCGACGCTTCAAAAACATTTTTTTGAAATATATTTTCGTAAAATTAATTATAATACAGTGGCAATAGTGTTCATAAATTTCGCCCGATTGTATCGAAAAAAAAACAGTGCACAAATTACTAAAGTCAAATATTTTCTTGTTTGTTTTTTTATATTGCATTAAAATTTGTTATGTAATCTTTAGTTTTCACAAAATTTTATATTTTGTTTGAATTAGTTCCAAAATGACCCTTATAAAAAAAAATTAGCGAATTTAAAAATAAACTCGACTAAAAATAAAACTTAGGGAAAGTGAAAGTTCACTCACTTTCCGGGAAACTTATCAGTGCGAAAGTTGGAATTATTTGTGAAAGATTTTGTCAGGAGAAAGAAAATTGGAGAGTGGAGAGGCAGAAGAGGAAATAAAGACAAAATTCCATATTTTCATTTCCGGGCGGATTGTTTACCTTGATTTCAGAGAAACGGTGCATTTGAGCAAAAATGAAATGAAGTCAATTGTAGTTTTATTCGGAAGATTTAATTGGAAAAGAAGAATAGGAAGAAATGAAAGAGATATAATTTCGTCAAGTGAGAAAACTTCGTTTCTCCAAATGAATACTCCCACCTGGAAGGAAGGGAACTCTTTCCCCCCAATTCCTCCCCCCGCCTTTGTTCACAAGGTCAAATTTTCCTTTTAATTCCCTCCAATCTCAACAACAAAGCACAAGATAATGCTGTCAGGCCTTTATCAGAGGAAACTCGGCGTCGTCACTTTAAGTGGGGGTCTGGCGCCCCCTCCCCCCCTCCCCTCCACCCTTTTTTCCAGGCGAGTCCGCTGCAAAAACAAAGCTGACTGTATGGGAAGTGGCAGGATTAAATTCTGCACCAAGGACAAAGGCTTTGATCGTTTGCTTAAGTCGGGAAACACGAGGATGGCTTTAGAAACGCGAAACCCACAGGATGTATTTGAAAGGTTTTTGCTTCCGGTTCTCTTTCAAATATTTTCCTTTCTCCGCTTCGTCGCTTCTTCCGACTTTCCTCTGAGAAATTCTTGAGAGAATTTATTTCTCCCTTCAAATGCATCATTGGCTTTTGCCGGTGTTTATCTCCCGGAAGCGGTTGGAGGACAAAAGGAGTCCTCTTCTTCGGCGAGGCAGAAACAACGAAAGCAGCGCGAGAATGTCTCCAGTTGCCGACATAATCCTCTCCCTAATTGCTCTAAGGGAAGAGAAAATGGTTCGGGTGCAGAACGCATCCAAATGTCGGGCATTTTTAGGGAAAGCACGTTCCCGAAGTCGTTCGCAGCCGAACGCTTCGGTGGGATTTTGAGCCCTGAAATATTTGAAAAGGATCCAATTCCCACGCGAAAGTTGGAACTAAATAAAAGACAAATTGCTTCCGGTGAATATAAGAGAAAACAACCCCGGACGGGATGGCCGTCCGAGGGGTGAATGTCCGCAACTTTTTCTTCAAAAAAATTTTTAATTTCCCTGTTTAAACAGACTTATCATCCCGTGATTCTGTATAAGCACGAACACCTTCGTATGAAGGTGAAATGAGCACGAACGGAAAAGTAGGGAAAGTTTTGGGGATTTGGGTATTTTATTAAAGTAAAATTGGCCTCGAATGTCTCGCCCAGATGGTGTGGCTTCTCCCGACCAAAACTAACTTTTCTCGGGATAAAATCCCGAGTCATTTGTTTGAACCCCAACACCTCCCACGTTTGACCTCTTGGGGCTGACCTTTCCTTCCCTTTCGTCTTTTCCTCCAAAGGGATGCGCCTTCTCGAGAAAGTTGTGCTTTGGAAAGACAGTTACGAAGTATTTTTCCTTGACCGTCTGTCTGTGATATTTTCTGTCTCAATCAGTCGAGTTTTCGCTTATCTGATTCGAGTCCCAAATTTTTATTCGGTGATCTTCGAAGGGTTGAAAACGAAAATTAGCAAAAGGAAACTTAACAGAGGAAAATGGCAAAAAAATCGCCAGTAACAAAAAATTTGGTCCATTGAATAATTTTACTCTTTTCATCCTGGAAATTGTCGATTAGGCAATTTGCACGCGTCTCGCGCAGAGAAATTGCCTAGGGGAATTTTTCAGTTAAAAGTGACGATGAATGACAATATTGGAAATTTTTAGAAACTTTTTTCGAAAATCTATTTTGGGAAATTTATTTTTAGAACCACATTTTTGAAAATCTATTTTTAGAAGTAGGAATGCCAATGGAAGCTTTTTAATATGGCTCTGAATTCCAATTACATAACCTTGATCTGTACAGGAGGAAAATAAAAGATGAAAAAAGGTTTCACAGCGTGGGAGCTCCGATGAAAAAAAGATGTTCTCTCAGCGGTTGTCAGATTTTTCAAAACTTATCTCGACAAAGTGTAGTAGACACCAAGTAATTGATAAAATTGTGTAATTTTATTATATGATATTTTGTATTTCATAAATTTTTATGGAAAAAATGAGTGAAATGAATATATAAAAAAATAAAAATAAGTCAGTTAAGAGAAAGTGACCAAAAGCAGCCAATTATTGTGCTGGAAGTATATAAAGCAGAGGAAAATAATTTTCAAAAATGGAGAAAGCCTGAAGAAAATGCAAAAGTATAAACAGTAGGGTGCCAATAAAGTGAATTAGGTGCAAAAGCAAAAAAGTTTCATTGTTTTGGCAACGACGTGAAACACAACGAAGCTCTCCTCCTTCTGTAGGCCTTAACGGCAGCAAATCAATCAAAATTTCTTCTGCTTTTCACCTTTGTCCCACTAATTTTTGCCCTCTTTAGCCCGTCAATCATCGTTCATTTAAGCGTATTAAGGGATCGCGTGCGAACAAAGAAAGCGCTGGGACGGGAGCAAAGAAGCAAACATCCCCTGAAAGCTTTCTAAAACCGCCTTTTTGTTTTTCACCCGCTGGGCGAAATAACAAACGTGCCATTAAATTCACTCGGAGATTTAAAAAAGAACCTTCCCGACCCTCAACTAAGCCTTCCACTTTTTCAGCCTTCCCACACGCTTCGAAATTAGTATAACAAAAAGGGGGAAAAACTCTTTCTAATTTAGAAAAAAATTCCCCTCCCACACGGGGCGGGGGTTGGGGAGGCTCCCCCCGACAGAGAAATTAAACAAGTGATTGGACGGGCCGATGGAAAACTACCCCCGGTGGCGATGGTCGGCCCTCTCCGCTGCTTATCGATCACCTCATTATCACCGGTTGCCTCTGCCAAAATGGCTACTACTTCAAAGTCCGGACTTTGAGCGATAAACCCCTTTATCTCAGCTCATTTCCTCCGGACCGGGTTTTATCCTCTCTTTTTTAAGATGTTCACTCTCTTTTGACCTTTCGTGCTCAGTTCGCTGGCAATTACCGTTGGCAGATCCGTTTTATTTATGACGAATCGTAAAATTTAAAGCTGAAGCAGACGATTTTTCGAAGGGAGGCTTTTCCCTCCCGTACAATTTCTCTTCCCATTAAAAAAGCAATAATTAGACAATTTTTATTCTTTCCAGGGAAGAAATTGCCTAATCAATATGTTGAAGAAAGTCAAAAGGGGATCCAAAAGACTGCTGATGTTAACTCCAACTGTGGGAATAAATTTAAAAATATGGAAAAGTGAAGGGAATTCCATAAGAGTGAATTACTTTCTCTCAATGTTACGTGCTCAGCTCTCTAAAGAAACCTAATTTTGATGGTAATTTAAAAAACCAAGTCATACACCGCCAAAGAAACATTTGTTTTGTTTGCATAACGACTGTATTTGTGTTTGTTGAGTTGTTCGGAACAAACTTCTCAGACTTTTCAGCTTCGGTATTTTTTTTTTATCTTTCTTTGTTGGATAATTCTCTTTTACGTTTCATTTCGGGGAAGTCCCCGTTGTAGTACCGATTTCAAAAGAATAATTTAATGCCTTTCAAAGCGATAAAAGTCAAAGAAAAGTGCGAAAATTGAATGATTTTCCTGTAAAGTTGCCGAGGTTGTTCGAAACCAGGAAAAGTGAAATTTTATATTCCTCACATTAACTATTTACTTTTGAAGTTTAAGTGCAGAGGGCGTTAGCCAAGTAAATTCCCGATAAAAAATTTCCCTCTCTCTCTCTTATCTTAAGTAACCCACAGGCTGAGCCGACAGCGTTTGGTTTCCTCCCTTTCTTCATCAGTGAAATACCAAAGTCAATACAATGTAATGTCGCCTCATAAAAAAGCAGTCATTATCAATTTCACGAATTCCTCAGCCATTTTCTCTTTTCTCAGCAAAAACATCAGAATTCAGAGCACCTAATTCGAGTGTCTTTTATATTTGTCTCACATATTCTTATACTTTATTTATGTAAATTGAAAAGGGATGCGGAGTTAATTTTCTACAAAGAGATTTCCAGTTTCGCTTTGACCTTTTCTCTTTCGCACGTCTTTTCCTTTTGGGAGGTCGGGAGGATGTGAGCAGTCCAAACAGCATCGGCCAATTAGCGCTGTTGTTCCCAAAGGGGAGTTCTTCTAAAGCCAATGGAGGAATGATATGATTGAATTATTTTTTGATAAAGGAGTTCCCTCCGATGTAAATTCAGGAGAGGAAAAAAACTTTCTTGGTTTGTTAAACGAACGCCAACGCAACAAATATTTACCTCAAAATTCTCCCAAAGCAAACAATCGGGCAGCCTTTTTTAAAAGGAAAATAACCCTCATTTATGGACCAAAAAATATGACTGGAAAATCACCCGATGGTTTAATCTGGAACGACATCTGAAGGCCCTTCGAAAGGGGAAATTTGCTGAAAGGCAGTCGAATGAGCGGGAAAAAGGATGAGGACGAAAACCGGTTGTAAACTGTGAACTTACCGGCGGAGTGAAACTCCGGAATGGAAATTGAAAATAAAATGAAAACTCGTGCGGACTTCGGAAAGTCGTAAAACACAAAAGGCCGAAACGCAGAAAATCAACGCGAACGCCTGCAATCAACTGACTGTGCGAACTTCGAAAGCGTCACTTCGGTAGACGCCGTTGTCATGGCGACTCGGCGTTCCATCTTTCCTCTTTTCTTCTCTCCTTTTTCCTCCATGTCGGGAAAGTTTTCCCACAGGAAATGGCAAAGAAATCATAACCGAGAGAGGAATACCTGACGAAGAGTAATTAATCAAAATCATTGCCATCCAACCCGGCGAAGATCTTTTCCTTCTCGAGAGGAAAAAAAGGACATTGATAAGTAATATTAATCATCGCCGTCATCGGAAATAATTTCGATTAGAAAATGGATGATTTATTTAACGAGAAGGAACGATCCTTGAGGACTTTGGAAGTTCGGAGTATTCCGCACTGTGCGCCACCTTTCGTCGCCACAATTGCAAAAGGAACCGAAACTGCCCCGCGTGCAGTGATCGCGTGCCCCTCTTTCACTCAAACAAAAACGGTCCCAAAGCTGCGCCCGTTCGGGATTGGCTCAGAACTATCTCCATTGCTAATCTGACAGCCAATGAGAGAGCGCGGAACAATCCGGTCGGCGAATGAGCTTCGGGGACGTTTTCCAATAATGTTCGGCAGCCAATCATCGCAGCGATACTGTAGTTTTGACCTTGATCTTAACTTTTTCAAAATTGCCTAAACTCATTGGTTTTCCAGTGAATTTAATTATAAGCGCCTCCGGCAGTTTCATTCAGCGGTGAGCTAAAAAATACTAATTAAAAAGATAAAACTAAAACAAAAAGTAAAAACGATAACCGTAACTCAACCATCCGATGAAACCATTAAGTCGTAAAATTAATTAAAAACTTATGCCGATTTTTAATGATGAGGAATCAGTCCAGACTTCCGGGGGCGGAAGAAAGTTGAGTAAAAACATGGCGTCGCGATACCTGAAAAGGGGCTCGATTTCTGTTTCTTGGGAAAGTTTCGGAGGAAGGCGGGGTGCGACCCTGGAGAGGAGCTTTAAGTAGTCTTCAGACATCTGCTATTGACATTATTCGCTGACCCCATTCAAACCCTTTGAATCTCTCAACCGTTTTATCACTGAGATATTTTTCGCGGATAAAAAACAGACTCACGGCCTTTCCAACCCATGGAAACGCTCCGACAATAAATTACTGAATTTATCTGATTACTGAACTCAATAATCGCTGATCAGAAAATTGGATCTCAGTTTTTTTCTTCATTTTCAGGGTTTTCGCTTTCGTTTGTGAAGTTATTTTTCTTGAAGTATATATATTACATATTACATTTGTGAAGTTTTGTCAGCAGTCGCAGTACGATGGCTTTTTCTGGCTGTTGTGAACACGCTTTCCTCGTCCAACAGCATCCTGCAGTATTTGTCAGCTTTGTGTTTCCTGTGAGTGATTGGCGACCCATTTATAACTGTGTCTGCTGCTGAGAGAGCGAAATTTTTCGATAAATGAGTTGAAAATTAGAGAAAATGATGTCGAATCCTCAGATAATCATCGCAAATATTTCTTGTTTACGATTCTGTTCCATCGGTCATAGAGAAAATAAGTGAAAGCCCCGAAATTCGATCATAGACATAAACAAAATTTCTGGGTCAAGGTGATCCGTCTCGACTGATTTAAATCCCATCTACTAAGCATTTTTGATTAATCGCCCATGTTGGGACCTAATTTTGCTGAATTTCTCATAGGCTCGTGTTCTCCTGGCATGAATGAGAATGAATGAACGTTGAATTGAAGTTCATTACCTTCGAAGAATCCTACAAAGTTCGAAGAGAGATTTCCAATCTTCTCTGCGTATTTTTAATTCATTTTATATACTTTAGGCCGTTGCCTATTGTATTAAAAAAAACTTTATTTATTATTATAGGAAAAAATCAACACAAAATTATAGTATAAATTGCAACAGTTTATATTGTATATTGTATTTTGTAATTATACGCAATCTACCTTGATATAAATGAGGGAGGAAAATAATTATTATTATATATATTTATTTTATATTATTTTTTTTTATTAATATTTTCAGTGCTCCCATTTCTTAGTCAATTGCAGAGTTTAAATCTTAAATTAAATTCAGTATATCGAATACACAAAGAATCATTCTCAAATACAGAAATCTGTATATTTTCAAGTATTCTTAACGCGCCTAAAATGAAAACATCTAAGTGAAAGCACGTTAAATTAGGAAAATTTATCAAGTTTATCTTTCCCTAATAGAGATGCTCTTATGGGGGGTTGCTCGCCACCCTCCACTCGCCGAGCGTCGGGAGGGGATGTTTTTCGTGAAGAATCAATCCTAATATTTCTAGAATTTTCTGTGTTCGTTTGTGTCTTCCTTGCACCGAGCCACAGTGTGTGGTTCGGGGCCTTGAAGAGGGAGGGGCGAAGGGGGTGAAGAAAAATTAGAGCAAATTGAATTTTACTCGTAACTAAAGTTTTTACGTCGAAACGCGGTCATATTAATCAAGTTGGCTGTTGACGTCAAGACCTTCCTCTAGTTCTGAAGCCTCTTAAACTTGCAGAATCGAAGGGAGGGAAGTGGTGGAAGAGGGGATAAGAACCATGTAATTTGACTAAGAGGTCGATCCGCGGATGCGGATTGGCGTTCGGGGCGAACGAGTGCTCCCCATTTATTTTAATTGGCGTTCGCGATGAAAGCAGCGATGAAAGCAGCGATGAAAGCAGCGAGGAAAGACGGAAGTGGATGTGATCATTCTGTCCCGAGCACAGATGCGGACGTGATGAGACAGAAAATAATCGGAAAGGTATTTCCGAAGGGTTGAAAAAACATCCCCCGCCCTTAGGAGCGTGCTCGCGTGCTTATTGGCTGTAGGAAATTATTTTTGAAAAAACAGGAACTCCGCAGAAAGCAATTTAACCTCAGAGAGTCTTAGAGGCCATTAAATTGGATTTCCGCTCACAATTTTTTTTTATTAATCTATTTGAAAATTCTCTTTTTCTCCGTGACATTAATTCCCATTCTTCTTCAGATGCAGAAATATTCTCGGAATAAATTTAATTTCACCCCGAGTTTGGAATGAGGAAAAAGGGAATGAGCGACAACCGCCCGCACCTGTCGACCACAGAGCACAGAGAGAACTCCTTGGTGCCTTTCGCATCAAGGAGGCTTTGCTCTCATTCAAAACAATCAACGCTATGAATGAATACTTTTCTTGTTTTCTGCGAAAAAATCGACAACGGTGAGTTCTTTTGGCTATTAACTGCTTTTGCCAAAGCAGAAAATGTCTGACGGCGTTTCCGTTTCAGGTTTCGAGAAAGACATGAGAATCTTCTGCCCCTGCTGCTTTTGGTTGTTTTGTACGGAACACGATGAGCATAAAACGCTCAAGGGCGTCGTTGGGTTTCTCTACGGCATAACATTGGGCATAGGTATGGGCATAGGTGTCTTTCATCCCCAATTATTTAACTCTTTCCCTAAATTAACCCATTTATCTGAACATTCCGCCTTTTTGACGCAATTCAAAACGCAAAACACCAGTGAGTGTAAAGTGAAGAAAAATAGAGACAGCATTCTAAGAATTCAATTAGGGGAAAAGAAACAAGCGAACTGACAGATGCAATTACCACTCGAAAGTAAAGTTAATGAAAAAGAGAGAAAGAAAGTTCTAAGAAATGAAGCGAGTGACCGAAGAAAACTTCCTAACTTATTTAAAAAAGGAAAAGAGTGCTCAATGCTGAGGAATAAAGGCACCAAAACAGACGCGAAAGCACAGCTTTAGGTGCTCCAACTGCAGATGCCTAATTATTTATCGCTTAAAAAGCTGTTTTATAAATATTTTCATTTTATTTATAACTTTGAATTGACAGACTCCTAAAACTTTCATGTAGGCAATTTCAATGCGCCAAACGCATGCAGGTTGCCTATCCAGTATTTTTACAAATTAAAAGTTTTGCGTTGGAACAACTTTTTGTCCGAATTCGCTCTCAACCCCTTTCCATTTTTTCTCTCCAAAAAAAAAAACCAATTAATTTTTGTCTGGTGCTCGATGGCGGAATTAACCGGACAAATGAAATTTCATCGTTAATCTCTCTCGTCATTTGTGCTCATTGTCCTGCAAAAATTGCTCGGCTCTCTTGACTTCTCCTCCCCCGTTGCCTGCACTGGGGGTGCATTTACCCTTTCCCTCCCCTTTCCTCCCCAACCATTCTTCGCTCCCCTTCTAATCATATCAGCCATTTTCCTCGACTTATCTCCTCAACTCAGAAATCCTTTCATCTGATTTGAGCTCCGCTCGATTTATCACCGCCACCTGCTCTCCCCCGCCACCCCCGCGCAAACCCTCCCCTCAATCTCCGTAATTTGTTTTCCCGTTAAATCCGGGTCGGACTCACCTGACTTGGTGTGAAATTGAATTTGGCCTGTTTTTTCAGTTCTTTACTTCGCCGTTCTGCTGGATTTGGAGTTGGGGAGAATGGTGACGCTGTGCATTGGCATTCTCATAATGTGTTTCCTCGCGATTGGAAACGCGTGTTCCACTCAGGTGAGCATCCGCCCCGTCTTTCTCTCAAGCATAATTCGGTTAGGGGAGGAAATTGCTTTTTATTTACTTTGCCGTCAGTTTGCCGAAGGTTTCTCCCCCGGGGGTGTCGGAAGTATTTCTAATCTGATTTTTTATCTGAGAATTTTTTGCTCCCTTTGAATGAAGTTATCTTCGGAAGAAAATATGGAAGGATGAAAAATGCCGGGAGGAACCGAAAACCACTGTTAAAGTAAACAATACGGCGTTTTCAAAAGTGAAGCTTTTAGGGGAGGCGTATAATAAAATTTCTCGGCCGTGGGGGGTGAAGTTTAATTTTAAAACTCACTATATTCCGTTTTTATGCTTTTCCATGCAGGAACTCCACCGGAAAGTATTAACCTGTTTTCATGTGTGTTTAGATCCGCTGCATAACATTGCTAACTCTGCCCAGCTTCTGCGGGAAATCAGGCCGAGGTGTGCTGAAAACTATAGTCTTGGCTTACGTTTTAGGCGGACCCTTCCTCACCATCTCCAACAACGCAAAGGAAGCCGTCAGGGTCTTCGGCTGCACCACCACACTCGCATACAACCTCAGCAAAACCAGATACGAACTCATGGTCAAGCCTTTCCAGGTACGCGCCCCTCCCTCCCCTTCATCCCCTTCACCCCCTAACTCTTCCCCCTCTTCAGGACGCTCTCTACCAAATGAAGAACGACGCCAACGAAGTCGCTGACACATTACAGAGTGTTCAGGAAGTGATCGAGCCCATGGTGGAGGAAGTCGAGGGCGTCGAGGAGATTTTCGGCCTGCGACAGGAGAACGACTTCATCGACGACTTGCAAGTAAGGGATGAAGCTCCGTCGGGGGTGGCCTTGGCACTTCTGGGATTTCTTAATTACGTTCAAGTTTTTCTTTGCATCCTTGTTTCTCTTATAAACTCCTCGGAAGTGTCCGAATTCCATCTTTCCTCGGAGTGACTGGAAACTAAACACCTTTTGGGATCAACATCTCTTTGCAGCAAGACCACAGAAGATCCGAGGAAATCGAGGAGAAATACAAATCCCAGAAGGAGCGAACGAGGGAGAGAAGACAATGGGAAAACTCCGGAGAGGAGTACGAGAGGCAGTACAAGAAGAAACTCGAGTACCGATGCCAAGGTAGGGATGTCCAAAGGGGTGCACGGGCCGGAGAGGACTCGTGACAGCGATTGTTCTGTTGCAGATATCATCAGCAAAGGAGCTCAGCGCTGCCGGGGTATATTCGGAGATGCCTACGACAAATGCTATGAACAGGTGAGCGTAATCGTCGCCTGGCTTCTCTGTTGGCCCATGAAGCTGACATTCATTTGCAACTTGGCTCAAGGTACCACAGAAACTCTTTTAACTTTAATGGAAAGCCCTCGAAAGGGTTATTTTCCGAGGGAAACCTCCTCCATTCTTGGAGAGGACTTGGCGACTTAACGCTTCGAGTGTTTGCTAATCGACCGACGGTTACAGTATTCGGAGGAAGAGCTCTCTGCGACCCGTCCAAAGTGGTCGAGCCGGGATTCGGAGAGGGCTACAAAACGCTCAAGGAACTGCAGCTGACGATGGGAGAAGACCTCCAGAACTTCAACATACAGTTCGAAGTGAAACAGCCGCTCCCCAGGGTAGGAAAGCCTTCCTTAGGAAAGGGTAGTAGAGCAACCGCCCTCTAAGACAGGTCTTTTCAGGTGAACGTGAAATCGGCGGAGGACGTGGCGAGGAAGATCACCAAGACTTTCCAGGACAAGAAGAACATTTTCGATGTGATCATATTACTTATTAAGAGGCTGTTGGCCTTCATTTTCCTGAAAATCGTCTACAAGTGAGTATATTAGGGCAAACATTTGCATAATTTCCGAATTGGGAAAGTTCGCCTCTGCCTTTTTGGCTTTTGCGGGGAGGGGGGGGGAGAGGGAGGAGGGAGGAGGGCGGAGGCTTCCAAAATTACGTGGCCTCCGTCCAAATTCCCAATGATTAATTATTCAAGTATTCTCGAGCAGTTCGGAAATTTCGTTACGCTCAAAGCAATCAGAAGAAACCCTCTTTTCTCACCCATATCCGTTTCCTCTCTTCTTTGGATAGACTCAACACCAAAGCCTTAATAATTATAATACTTTTTGTCTCTTCTCGTTCGAAGGCTTTCGGGAACAATTTTACAAATATCACTAATTCCTATCGCTCTTCCACCCGTAAGAGTTACAAAGTGAGATTTCATTGAAATGCTTTACAATGTTTATAAATATAATATTAATTAAATAACAGAAGAGACAAAGACTTAATAATAATAGAACAAGGTAAGAGTAATAAGTGAGACAAATATTATTAATAGCAGTGTTAACTAAATAATACATAATAAAATTTTATAGTAAAATAAGTAACTATGAAACTGTTGAATTTTGTATTGCCCAAATATTTTTGAGCGCTACTGTGTTAATTAAAAGCGAATACTTAAGAAAGCTGAATTTGCAGAGCGGCACAATACCACGACAAATACTTGTCCGATATCGAATACGACAACAAATACATAACGAAATACTTCCGTCACATCGACGAGAGAAGGCGGAAGAGGGGACAGAGAACTCTCCTCCCCATGAAGAAGATCGAAAGGCAGAACTTCGTCGACCCCCACGCGGTGCTCCCCATCAACGAGGAAAGGAAACGGATCGTGAGTAGAAAGTGGGCCCCGGGGGGGGGGACTCCACCAACAACCCACTCATCTCTGCCCCCCACAGATGGGCCAGTCCTTCAAACTGGTCCTGGAGATGATCACCGCGACCACGTTCATCCTCCTCGACCGCCTCTTCTACGAGACCCTCGACATCGTGGCCAAGCACGCCCTCGTGGAGTACACGCAGTCGGGGGAGCACGACATGAGCATCACGGTGAGGGGCACGGGGATGATCGCCAACCTGGTCAGGTCCATCGTGGGGGGGTTCAACCTGAAGAGGAGGGTGAGGGTGATACACTCCAACAAGAGGTGTCTGCCCAGGCCGGTCATGCTGTCCAGCTACTATCTGTACAAGATCTACGGGACGTACTTCCTCATCTGGATGTTCATACTCTTCGAAGGTTACACTCAGAGGATGAACAGAGCAATCTGCGCTTATTTCTACAGAAAGGTGAGTCTGTTGGGAGTTCTGTCGTGAATTAGAAAGCGTATCTCCTTTGGGACCTTTCAGAGAGAGAAAAAACGAGTTCTGTTTCTATACAACGAAACCCTCAAACGCAGAATAGGATTCTTCAGGCATATGATGGCAAAGGTCAGAAGGCAAGCGAGGGAAATCAATCTTTCTGTAAGTTCTGTATGTCTGTCTGAGGAGAGGTTAGGCATTGAGCGTTTACTCATTGATACAGTTCGAGGCGAACATTCTGCTGGCGCTGAGGCTGAGGAACCGGAAGAAGTTCGATTGGCTGCGTCACTTCCCGATGGGGAAAAGGAAGTGTCTGATTTGCGGGGAACCGGAGCCGTCGAAGAGAGGGGTGTTTTATGAGTGCACCACCCCAGGGTGCAACTTCGTGCATTGTTTCGAGTGTTGGAGGGACGTCGGGGAGATCTGCTATGGCTGCCATCCGATAGACACAGAAGAGGACACTGTTGACGAAGATCTCTTCTTGTAGAACTTCTCAATTTCCACTATTAAGACCTGACAGCAGTCCTCTTTTGTACACTTTAAACAAAACAGTGGTGCATATAATTTTTTTTTTACGTATTTTTCCAAAACTTTGATTTAATAATAATACATTAAAACCGCAAAGAAATCAGATTCTGGGAAAACCTTTAAGTCCTAAAATTATCATAATTTGTTTATTTTCCGTACAGTATAATTTACATAAAATAAACAGTCGTTAAAAAAATTGAAGAAATTTGTTTTATTAATAAATATAACTTATACACATAAGAAATTAATTTGTAGGAAATTTAAGAATTCTAAAATATAATTTTCAGGTATTAATTTTGAAACCTAAATATTAAAAAAAATTGGCATAAAAATATTGTCTTAAATATAAATAAATATAAAAAATAATAAAATAATTGAAGGGAAAATAATAAATATATAAAATATAAATAATATAAAAATTATCTTATAATAATTTAAGTTAAAAATAATTTTGAAGTTATAAAAAAAGTTTTTAAGATAAAAATAAGGGTGAAATGAGTTATAAAAATAAATAAATGAGTTTTGAGGTTTTAAATAGACAAAATAGGATACAACGGGCGTCTAATACGGAACACGGGTTAATTCCTAAAATGAGTGGTCCTCAGTGTGTTTCAGAAGATATATTTTGTGTAAACAAATCGACCATAAACTCCTTCCGATGTTTGAACAGGTTCGAATGTCACAAAAGGCCGTCGTTACTCAATTTAAATTAAGCACTTGAATTAAGAGAAGTTACAATCTTTCGATGTACCCAAAGGGTTTACATGGATTTGGGGCGAAAATGAATAAAACCGCAGAGGGTGACAACGAGGGGAGGAAAGGGGGCAAATCATGCCGTGGGGGTGAAGGGGTGGTGGCGCTCCTTGGAATAAACATGCATTCTTACCTTCCTCGACCTTGGATGCCTTTTGTGCATCGTCTACAAAGATGTTTTGGGATCGGGCGAAGCAGAAATAAACGATTAATCGGCATTTTAGTGAAATAAAAATCGGAAAAAATCATTCTTTGATTTATTGTGTATTCGTTCGTTCTACAAAAAAAATTCAGTTCATTATAATTAACATAATTTATTTGGAAATAGCCGACTAGCTTATTACGTCACAGTAAATTAGGTCACCTCGTATTTTCCTTCTATATTACTATACAGTATAATACAATATTCAATGAGATCAAAACTTTGTTCGCTTTATACATTTGTTACAAACTATGAGAAGTTCATTTTATAAAATTGTATATATCATTTACGATATTGTCTACAACTAAAACTTTCGGATTAATCGTTGAGGAAGACTTTGTTTTTTTTTTTCTTTGTCAGATATGTCTTCGAGAACATATCAACAGTTGTGATATGATGTTGTGTGATTGCCAACATTTTTTCATTTTTTCGTTAATATAAGAAAATATTGTTAGGTGTCGAGCGTCCTCTGCGGAAGCTTTCAAGAGAGATTCTTCCAGCGCGAAAATGGAAGGAACCTGACCTCAGACAAGTCCCTTCGACCTCGCCATAGACATCCACATGCTCGCTCACCCTCAGAGGTTAAGGCACTGGTTAGTGGTTGTGACGAAAAGAGAAAGGGATGAGAGAAGAAAGGGAGGGCCGTGCACATGTCTCGGCCAGCCATCACCGAAGCTCTTTCATTAATTAATCCAACTTTGGTTCGGTCACAGAGTTCGCCATAGAGTTTTATTTGCCTGTCGGATGACGTCCTATGGTTTATAAAAAGTCTCGCGTTAATGAGAAGAAGCTGCAGAGGAAAGTGTTCACACTCACATTGTCACTTGTCATCGTTGTTTGAATAAACTCAGTGGTTTCCAATCTATTTAAATAAAAATTCTCTCCCCAAAAAAACAGTTTATACTTTCTTTGGTTTTTAACTTTTTTCTTTTTTTATATATTTCTTTCTATTTTTAGATCTTTTATCTAACTTATTTTCTCTCTTATTATTATAATTCCTTATCTCATAAAATCTTTTTGTCTTTTTATTCCTTTTCTTTTTAATCACGAAGAAAAATACTGTCTTAATGCCTTTCTTCACATTATTTTCTCTTTTTCTATCTTTTTTATTTCTTTCCACGTTTATGATTATTTTCTTTCTTTCTTTTTACCGTTTTCATATATTCCACAATGCATTTTTTTAATCCTTCTTTCTCTCTTTATATTTTTTCTTTCTTTCTATTTTTCCTCTCTTTTTTCTTCAAATTTTGTTTTTCTAACTTTTTTCTTTCTTCCACTCTTTATTGCTTTTTTTTTCTTTCTACCTTTTTCTCTCAGTCTTTTCATTTATTTTCCTTCATTCACTCTATATTGTATTTTTATTCTTTCTTTTTGCTTTTTTGTATTTTTCCTTTCTTATCATTCTTTCTTGTCATCTTTTCTCCATTTAAACTTTCCATAACTCCCACCCACAGATTAAAAACCACTGAGAACAGAATTCAACTGAGAGCGGCCAAAAACTTTTCCCCTCAGCAACGCCCGCAGACAAATAATAAAAGCACAAATTAATATTCGTGTCGTGGTCAGTCACTCATCATTTTTTAGTTAAAACAAAGGAAGTGAAGTCGTAGACACGAGAGTTACTTTCCAGGCTAAAAAATAAAAGAAAGCAAAATTTTTCAATTAACATAGTTAATTAAATTTTGTCTTAAGGCGGTTCGGCCACCGAAAGTCTTCGACGATCACTGCAGATAATAACTGCGGTGTCGGCAGCAATCAAAGTGTCACTTTTATAACCCTTTCCTCCTCATTCTTATTTATTGCAATTTTTATAAAAATTAAACGAGCAAAGCTTAGTTATGGCGGCAATAAAGGGGAGTATTCGATTGGTGGAGCGTCGTTAGCATGCAAAAAGTCCTCGGGAAAACTTCTGACGGATCATTTGGGGAAGATTATCCGGGCAAAGATAATTAAAAAAGTTGTTAAGTCGTGAAAATTAATATTGAATTAATAATGGTTGAAAAATTCAAAAGTTTGCTCCGTTTCGGGGCCGAACCGCCCTAATCGTTCATAATTAATAAATGAATCAAGCTGAAAACCTACTTTCAAAACTACTTTATTGAAAATATATTCTACAGTGCAATGGCGGTCCTTCTAACTACACACCTACTACACAACTAAAAAAAGAAAGAAAGGAAAACACTAAACACTAGGCTTAACCACTACGAAACTAATTCTATCACACACACAGCAGACAGGTTTACAGAAATAATTGGTGTCTGCACGAGAGAAAAATTAAAATAATTAACAGAAAATCAGGAATTAGTGTTAACAATCTGTTCAATTAAGAGTATTTGACGTTGGCGAAATACTGAACTTATTCAAAACTCGATGGGGATTTGAGGGGTTTACAAAAAATTTGGGTTCGGATCCCGCGTTTGCTGACTTTCTTAAGACGGGGCATTCATTGGTGCCAACAGTGCAGTGAAAACACCCTCCGGGGATGCCAACCTCAAACTCACAGCAGCAAAGCTTCCCTCCTGCCTCCTTTTGCTGCTGTTCACCAACAACAGGAAACGCCGAACCGAAACCCAAATTTCAAAAAAGTGATGCATATAAAAGTGTTAACGAAACTTTTCTCAGTGAAGCCCCAATGAAAAATCCCCCACTGAGACATCAACACATAGAATCCAAAACATTATTTATTTATATTCTTTTTTTTTATATATATAAATAATAAAAAGTGTTTCATTTTTATTTATAAATTTAAATCGTTCAAAGGGGTTCAATCACTTATTTAACATTTATTGCTGAGTTTTTCATTTGGGGATGTTTGAAATCGAAAGAAAAATGCGATGATCGGAATTGGGGAGCGAGGGGATGGGGAGAGCAATTGCCCTCTCCACCCCCGTCCGTCTCAATTCACCCCCGCTACCCCCAATCACACCCCTTATTACACCACAAACTGTTTCGCTTACCACTGTCTATGTGTGTCATGCACGAAACAAAAACGTTGCAACTGAACTTTGAAAATTGTAAAAACCTGAAATTTTCAAAAAGTGCTAATTTCCGAACAAAAAAAAAAAAGAAAACAGGAGCCCTTTCGAATTATATTATAAATAAATAAGTTAATTAACTGATTAATCAAAGCTCAAAGTTAATTATCTAAATATTAAAAAAAAAAAATAAAGAAAACAAAATCAAATCATGCTTTGAGAAATTTTTATCTATGGCACGCTTTTTCTATCTATTAATAATACTCTATCTACTGAATATGTCCGCCACCTCCTACGCAAAGGCCTTGTTAGGGGTTGCTACCACTTTCAAAATCAGCTGCCAACAACGGGGGTTCATCTCACTTTTCTTTCGAAATCATTCGGGGGAGTTTCTTCTGCTTTTCGGTGTCTTCTTTGGGGTGGATTCGCAATTGGGGTGCCGCCCCCCGAGGCTTCGGAGGCCCCCAATCATGGCCACCATGATGTGGAGCCCCCAAACGTGAGCAAAACAACAAAACTCCAAATGCAATCCGTGAATTGACTAGTTTGAAACAATCGAAAGCACAGAAACCGAAAAGCAAAATACGGTGGTTCTTAGAAGCTAAGAGTAATCTCAAATTTGAGTATTTTACTTAAAAAGCAACTCTCTCTCACTTTCACTCTCTCTTTCGTCCCCCTCTCTCTCTTTCTCTCACACGCAGTCTTCGAATATTCATTCTCTCTTTTTCTCTCTCGTTTAAAATTAACACTAAATTATCTTATACTGATAAGGTAATGTTTGAAACAATATTAATCTAACGTTTTTGCTTTTAAGTTGTTTTAAAATATAGCAGCGAAAAGTATTTATTTATTTATTTTTTTTTTTCTTAAATTTGTATTTCCGTTTTATTATTAAATCCCGAATTTGAGTTTTTACTTAATGAAGAAAAAAAGCACTCTTGTGACTCCATTTCGGCGACGTAGGCAGACATTCGACCGAATCTCCGCCTAAATCATTGCGTAGAATCCATGAGGCACGTAATTTATAATATAAGTCAAATAATAAAACCGCCTTTTTTTGGAAGACGACATATTATTCCTTTTTTTTTTTGTTTATAAAATGGGGCGAATTAATCTGTCGGCAGAGGGCGAAAAGAGTTTTGTGTGGGATTCATTAATTCAAAATGGCGTTTGCTTTCGTCGTCGGTTGGCGTTCGACAAAGAGGAGAGAGCTTTTCCTACTTTTCCTGAAATTAATAACGGTTTCCTGTTTCCTTTGAGTTTCCATTCCGCGCGAAAAGGTGCGATTAACACCCCAATGAACTGTATAAACAAACTGTACGAGTTTGTCCCGAATGGGGGTACAAAAAAGGCAGAGAGAAACCCCTCTGGGGGTTGATTTGGTGTCATTAATCGCTGTTTTTGGTCGCAGCGAAAGCAAACGCCACTGCTTAATTTCGAAACCACTCTAAAAATCCCACAGCGACAACTAAAAAATTAGGAACGAAATGGAGAAAAATAATACAGACTTAACTAATCGTCCGAAATCTACGAGTTAAAACGCTACGTGAATAAATTAGGTAAAAGAATTAAAACCCGAAGCTTTTCCATATTAAACACGAAAGAGTTGCAATGCCGAATCGCAGCATCGATGTAATTTTTGGTCCGCGTTTTTCTTTTTTTCTTTTTTTTTTTTGTTGCAACATTTGCTTGTGGAGGTTTCTCTTTTAAATAATGACTACAACCCCGAGGGTGCAACTGGAGCCTACAAGGGAGACTATTACTCTGGAATGTAAAATCTTCGAGTAAAACAACTTTTTTTTAAGTTTTTTTTTTTTAAAACGTTTTTCTGTCAAAAATATCAGAATTTCTCGCTTTCGCTTATTTTTTTCATATTAAATTATACTTTTTTTTTCTTATAAAGATCTTTTGAGATACCAAAGTCTAATAACAACAGATTTAATTTTTACAATTTGAAGACAAAAAAATGGAATTCTTCCTTGAAATTATCAACTAAAATATTCAGCACTCTTTTTTTAAAAAGCCACTAATGCAATTCAAGGGAAAGCTTTCCTTTGTGTGTTTTCCATTTGTTTGTTTCACAATAACCTCTGCTGTTATTATTACTCAAACTAAAAGTCTTTCTTATCATAAGTTAATTAATTAATAGAATGTACAAAAAGTACTCAACAGAGAACGCCAATTTGTGTCGTCAGCATTCGTAATTGAGGAAGTCAATCGGTTTCCCTTCGTTAAATGACTAGACACTCTTTGTCGAAGATCCGTTCGGTAGAGGTCGTCCTTTTCTTTTTTTTTTTTTTCTTTATACAAATGAGATCCATAATCACATATCATGTTTACAATAAAAGAAACAGAAAGGTATTAATCGTTTTACATTTTACACAACCACAAATCAAAATCAATCCCAGACGTTATGAAAATCATTCTCTTTTGCGTGCAGTGCTGACCACTCCTTTCAAACGTGTGTACGCGTTTGGCGGATAAACTATAAAACCGGTAACCTTGGCCAGGTTTTGTCAATGGTCGGTATAAATAAAAGGTGGTGACAACAGAGCAAAGCAAACGTGAACTGAACATAAAAGCATTTTCAGTCGCAATAACTGAAAAAAACAAATTAAAAAACCGTTGGAAATTTTACCCTCATAATACCGTTATTCATCAAAAAACCGAATCAGAGCAATAATGAAATTTACAAATATAAAATCGACATATTTTCAGATTCACAACCAGAATTTGTTATTCGTTTGAGGTTGACTACATTTATTCCATTGAAACTCTGAAAAACTACAATTACACACAAAGTTTTTCAAAATTTCAACGGAGAGAACTCCTTTGACAAACAATCGTTTTGTACGTTAATGTAATGCTTTGAACAAATCGACCAATCACAGAAAAGTATACACAAATGGTTGGCGAAAGCGCCGCTAGATGTCCTTTGGCGGTTAAAACTCAAATTCAAATTTATTTCTCTTTGAGTTTGTTTTATCCAAAGTTTAAAAAGCTAAAAATGCGAGCGTCTCGAAAGACGGCCTTAATTTAATGACACAAAAGCAATCACAACAGTAAGAATTTAAAACGAGGCGTTTTGTCATTTATTTAAAACTCGGGCTCAAATTAACTTTCCATTATGAGAATAAATAATTTGCACGCGAATGTAATGCTAATAAAAATAATTAAACGTGAAATGAGTTCAGCTGCACAATTATTTAATCCAAATGTCTTCTTCATCCATCTGCTAATTACAATAAAAAATACATCAACAATAAACGTCACCTCAGGTTTTATTTATTGCTCTTTGGTTTTAACTGCCAACGAATTCGATTTTCACATCAAAAGAGCTTTTTCTAAATGAATAACAAACCAATTATTTGTTCGCTTCAATTTAATCAGCGATGTCTTTACAGTGAAATAATGAAGAAAAAAAGTTATCATTGCCAATACCGACGGAAGTCGCAGTTGTGACATTTATCAAACAAATTTACAATAAACAACCTCAAACCATTTGCTCTGATCCTTTCGATTCGCAACTTGAAAATCCAATTGCAAAATTTAAATTCCCTGGCAACACCAGCATCTCGCCGACAAAAAATAAATCTCATTTAAATTTGTTAAAATAACAATTTCTTAAAAATTATTGAGTGAAAATTGCTTAATGTAAAGGTGTATTGCAATTAATTGGGGGTTATTTTCCCCTCATTAAAATCTAGTATTGTTTTTTGGGGGTTTAAAATCCATCGAAGAAGAATTGAGGTTTCAAAATCGTGTATTTTTAATATTAGAAAATAATATTTATGTCATTTCTCAAATTGAGTATTGGATATCAGCCAGTGAGCACATACAGTATCTTAACTGCTGTAAAAGTTTTGCTTTTCTGTTTTGGAAGATAATAAACGCTTCTAATACTGCTTATTGCGAGTTATTGCTGGGCCAAGAAGCGAGTCCCTGACCTTGACAGCCTGAGTACGAAACTTAACTACCCCTAGACGTACATGGCCATGCCCCCGTACATCGAGCCCCAGTCCACCCCCTGGAAACTCGACATGTCCACGTTGGTAAGACTATACGAATAGGGCGCTGCGGGGGCGGGCGCGAGCGCGGGGGCGGCTGTCCCCGCCGGGGGCGCGGCCTGGGCCGTCGCCGCCACCGCGGGGGCCGCCACCGCCGTGGGGATGGGGTAGGGCGCGTACCGGAAGCTGGCCAGGGGTGGGAATGTGCCGAATATCTTGCCGTAGCCGGAGACGGCGGCCGCGTTCTGGGCCTGGGCGGCGGCGGCGGCGACGGCCGCAGCCTGAACGTGGGCAGCCTGCGCCTGGACGGCGACGAGCTGCGTCGCCTGCGTCACGGGGGTGGGTATGCCCATTCTCACCCCCAAAGGCCCCAAAACCATGCGCTTCCCCAGCAAAGCTCCCGCGACCACTTCCTTCGGCATCGCCTTCTTGCATTCCACCTTCTTGTTCTTAATGTTATGAAAATGTATCTCACACACTCGGTCCACCGTCTCTTCGTTCTCGAATGTGACGAAACCGAAACCCCGATGGCGCTTTGTCTGTTGGTCCATTAACATCACAGCTTCCTCGACTTTTCCGAATTGACTGAAATAAGCTTTCACTTCGTCCGAACTAGTGTCTTGGGAGACTCCTCCCACGAAGATTTTCTTCGTTTTCCCGTTCGTTTTGCCCCGTCCTTTGGGCGTCGCATGCTTTGGGTCGATCTTTTTCCCGTCGAGGGTGTGTACGGGCACTTTGAGGACATTCTCCACGCTGCTGGGCTCTTCGAAAGTGATGAACCCGAAGCCGCGGCTTCGCTGAAAACAACGCAATGGCAAATGAGTTCGCCAGGGAATGAAAAGAAAATCAATGAAATGTCAGCATTTCAATCCGAGATCAATGACCACCCCCGAAGGAAGAATAGTAAAGTAAAGACATAAAAGCCGACCTTGAGGGGTGACACTCGACTAAGGTTTCCCTGACCCAGAAAGAACAAAGGAGAGCAAACAAAACATTTTATTTGTGGAAGGTCTTCGGAGGGTGGAAAGGTAAGAATGATGTTGGAGTACCTGGGTGACGGGATCTTTCATGATGAGTACATCCGTTATGGTGCCGAACATGCCGAAGTACTGGCGGAGTTTCTCGATGGAGGTCTGCCAACTCAACCCCCCCACGAAGAGCTTTCCTGCGGCGGCCGTCTCCGCCCCGGGGGAACTGCTCCCCTCGTTGGCATTTCCGTTTCCGTTCACGGTGGCAGTGTCCGTCGTTTTGCTTTGAACGACTCCGTTTTGGCTGACCGGGTGATGACTCACGTGGTTTAAGGTTCTAATGTTGGCTCCGTTGTTGTCCATTTTCACCTGCGGAGGCGGCCTGAAACCAAATCGATGCATTCGGTTAGCGCCATTGGATTGCTCCCTCTCATCCCCCTCTACGTTCTCCGAGCGTTGAGAACCCACCCCCGAACGGAAAAGGGTGAACTAAGGCGATCCCAAGAGTGCAGAAGGGAAGGACGGCAACAAAAGGAGAAAACAAAGGAGGAAGATATTTTCAAAATTCTTGAATTTGCTGATGAAACACGAGCAAATTTGGAAACAAATGTTATGAGAAGTTTAGTTCCGGCTATATCAAGAGACGTATCTATTAAACGACCATAAAGCCATAAATAAAATAAAATTCAACAAAAAAGGGAGACGGGAACGTCATAGATAATACGATATTATTATAAATGATATAAAAAAAATCTGTCGGCGGAACATGACTGGAAATTCTAATGATTAATTTTGTGCACACGAATCGGAGGGGTGCAAATTCCGAATGGGAGATGCATCTGTGCTCCCGGACTCAATGACTCCAAAAGAATTGATGTTTTCTGGGGATCACAAAAATCCTCCTGTGGGGACTGAAAGTTGAGAATTAATGAGCACAAGGGTGTATAATATTCAGATCTCCATTTCACAGCCGCACTCAATTAAGGGCACATCACATAATTTGTCAACCCCGGGTGCCCTGCGACGTGAGGCCAGAAAGCGTTTCCTTTGAGCAGAAACTTCACCCCGGCAGTGTAATGCATCATCCGATACCATTGTTCGAAGGGCGTAGTGGTTTCAAAGGTTCCACGGAGAAAAAGTAATTGGCGTTCGATCCACGCCGGCGTTTTCCGTCCGCGTCTGCGCTCCCCCACTTCGACCGGGCGTCCAACCCTCCGCTACAGCTGCAAGCAGTCGGTGCGCGGATCGAGTGAGCCTCTATCCACCTCGCCATCAACAAAGGAAAAGACAAAGCCCACCACTTGTCTGGTTGGGGAGAGAAGTTGGAAGCGAACGCGCGGACGGTCGAGGGAAGGCGGCGGGAGTTGGACACGGAAAAGCCGAGAGGGAAGCGTGAACGAGGGAAAACGCTCTTGGTGTCTCATAACAGCGGAAAAAAGGAAAAGAGATCAATAACCTTAGTGACGTTCGGGAAAACTCGTCTAGGGGCACGTGCGCTTACGTCATACAAAATGGCGGCGACCGAGATATTGTCCTGTCACAGCAGTACTGTTTTGGAGTTACTGCTGTACCAGGACATAGCCTCGGCCGTCCTTTCGCTCTTCGAGGAAGGACACGAGGACAGCCGGACGGGACGGGACACAGGCCATTCGGGACATCGGCTGTGGAAGAACGGGGAAATGGATTCCGTGAGGGTGGAATCGGATATTCGTTGAAGGAGAGGACGAGGCGAACAAGTTTTTGCCATAAACCAGAAGCACATCGATTTGGTGACCACACCCTTTCGGAATATTAATTCGCCACTTTTTCTTTTTTGTTTTTATGGTCATCTCACGTGCGACTCGGGGTGAGATGGGTGAGGGTAAGCCAACACCCGAAGCCAGTTTTTCATTTGCGTGCTTATTTAAAAACAACACTGAACCTCTTCAAAAATTTCACGAAAAAGGCTCCTAAAAGCATTTAAAATAATTTCAATTCCGCACAACGAAAGAGAGGAATTGGACATTTTGAAATTGCGCACGATAAGGGCAGATAAAGGCATTAATTTGGAATGGCTCTGACCCCAAAAAGTGGTTCTTTTGCGAGTTTCAGTGGAGGAACGACAGCCGGTGGAGTTTACAGAACACCCAAACATTCACATCAATGCCCATATTGTATCTTCAGCATATTTTCCTCGAGATTGAACGATGTTTTTAGATATCGCAGACCAACTTTGGCCCATATGGACACCCTTCGGATCCTTTATTTTATTCAGGGAAGAGAACAGACGCTTTTGTACCACCCACAGAAATTGTCTAAACTCATATACATCTTATTGCACCTCATTCTTATTCTTCTGTAAAGGCAGCACTTTCTTTGCGTTTATGAGTTCCAATTCCCAAAGGGAGTTTCTTCTTCAAACTCTGTCCCAGCTTCCTCCAGTCATGAAAGGCCAAGGCTTTCCTCTCGAAAATCAATAGAAAATGTCAAACTGTATATTCCATTGGGAGGGAGACGGAGAAAGCGGGAGGGGGCGGGAGGGGGAGGTGAGGGGGGAGGCGAGTGGGAAAGCGTAAGACAACTTTCGATTCAGAAGAAACCAATTAATCACCCGATAAAAGCACCATCCATCTGGCGTTCTCAAACCCTACATCTCTCTACGACATCTGGCCAACTGCAACACCTGTCGTGTGTGTGTATGTGTGTGTGTGTGTGTGTGTGTGTGTGTGTGTGTGTTTAAATTTCACTCCGATGAGATCAAATTTAAAAGAAGACTTTTTGCATTTCCAAAGAGAAACCGAAAATGTTTAGAGGATTTCCCGTCTCAGTAATGTTTTAAAGTCTCATTTGGCTAACAAATGTTTCTTTCTTTATAGGTTTAACTGATGGACGTTCCAAACAACCCCGAAGTGAGCTCTCGAGAAGGGAAAATCAGAGTTTGGATACCATAAATTTGCCAAAATGAAAAGTCCAAAAACAGAAAGAAAAATATGTATCCCAAATTAATTTGCTTCCCTCCATCAGTCACCCCTTAATTCAAACTGTATGTCAGCCATTGAAAGGAGATGAGGAGAGAAATGATAAGCAAAATGATTGAGACGGCGTACGCGAAAGTCAAAGAGAGATTATTAGGGGTTGCGTGGCGTCAAAGGGGATAAAATGGCAATGCTGCAGTGAAACTCTTTTCAGCAGTGAGAGCATCGAGGAAGGGCCAAAAGCAAATAGGGAAACTGACAATGGAATTAAATGGATAAATAAAACCTCGACTCGGTCGCATTCCTTCCGAACCTCCCACAATAAAGCAGACTCATCGATCCAGAAACTTTTCCGGCTGGTATTCAATAAAGTCCACCCCCTCGCAACTGCCCTCTGCGCATGCACCCCTCCACGGCAACGTTACTTTGTCTTCCCTTCATCCCCCGCTTTTTCTTCGGGATTCCGCCGGGCGAAACCCGAAGCGGATGCCATCCTATGGGATTTCCAGGAACTTCTCCCCGGAGAGGGATGCGCATGCGCCGTTTTATTGACCGCTTCAATCGTCATTATAAACGCTTAAGTTCGACTTTAAAAGCGGCCTTCCCCCGAAATCCGCCTTAAACCGTTTAAGCTTTGCACTGTTCCCCAAATATGAATGAAAAATTTACTGCTTTCGTCGCAAACCTGAAAACCCCTCACCGCAATATGAAAAGCGCTATAGAATCTCTATAAATGCGAGAATCATAATGTTTTCCCATACAATTTCGCTTTTTCTTTTAAAGCCGAATTAAAGAGCAACTCTTTCTTCTTTTATGTCCTCCATTTGAATCAAATTGTATTATTTTTTATTTGTACTCTCGCATTCGATTTAAACGAATGACAAGACGTAAATTAGAAAACGCTTAAAAATATACATATAAAAAAGAAACGGAAATAAATGAGCTAATAAACGAGTTTAAATTAAATTACTTTAATCCCGTTTGAATTCTCGAATAAAACACTCTAATTACACAATCAGGAATTAATTACGAATAAACCGTCAGCGTTCGTGGAAAATTAAAGCCAAAAATAAAACTGAAAGCACCTCTCACAACCCCTCTGCTCGCCCCCGCCCACGCAAGGTCATTGGAACCCTCATCTCTCAAAATAATCAACCCTTTCCCACCCTAAACTCCGGATTCTCTCCCGAGGAGACGAGCACAGGTTTCGCTGCTGTCGAACGAAGGGAGGAACGGAATCCCGACATTCAGATGAAGCGAACAGATAAAAGCCTCCAATAAAGGGAGCGAAGCTTCCTGTCTCCCTTAAAAATTAAACAGAATGCGAAGAGCCCGCCGGAAGAAGCGAAAGGAGAAAAGCTGACTGACCGGAAATGAAAGGAAGGCAAAAAACTCTGGGAAAAGCAAAAGAGCTTATTATTCCAAGTTTCCAGTATCGTTTCCGTGAATGGGCATTCGAGTCCCTCCCTCCCCCTCCCTCCCCCTTCCGCCCCCCCGACTCCCTCCCTCTCCCCCAAATACTCTGCGTAAAAACCTTCCGAATCGTTCGCGTTTGAAATCATTCAAGTGTTAACTGCCCTTATCAAAGTCGGGGGGATGTAACTAATGAACTAATTCAGTCAACAGTGAATGCGATAGTTGGGTGCAACGCTTTCCCTTTTAACACACAACCTGAGGGGGTGAGGGGGTGAGCCGCTATCCTTTTACTGTATTCATATTATTTTGAAAAAGTCCAAAGCTCCGGAGGCAATGAACCGTAAACTCCGATTTCTTTTTTTACCCCGGACAAAAAATCCTCAAAGCAGAAAAGTGCGGACGGTGGCTTTTATCTTTTGGGTATTTCGATGCTGTGGATTTCCCCCGTCAGAAAGCAGACGACTTTGAGAACCGTTTGTAATAACAATGAAATAACTCGTGTCCTTCAGACTCTGTCATTAAATTCCCATTGTATAATACTTTGCTTATTTAAAAGGAACTTTCCCCTATTTTTTTTTTAAATACGGTAATAACTAAAATATTTAATATTATTGTTTATTGATTTTTTTTAGTATTTTATTACTGTTTGGCTCTTTTTTCGTTTCGGCCTTTCTTTGAACCACGATTATTACCTTTCCATGTTTCTTCCAATTTCTAAATATTCTTTGAATCTGCCTAGATTTTCTTGCCGGTAGAATTCTAGTGAGCTCTTGGAATCAACAGTCTTTTCATAGTACCGTCTTTCTCATCTCTTTCTTACTGACTGCGATGCCTCTAAGCCCTTTATACTTTTCGAAAGTATTCAGGAATTATTCCTAACAGTCTTTCCCCTTTGGATATATTCGTAAACTTTCCAGTGAGCACTCTATCGTTCCCACGGAAAGACTTTGCCGTCTGAGGGCGAAGAGAAAAGATACGTGACACCTTTTCAAAGGGTGTGAGGGTGAAATGTCCCTCGCGTGAAAACATCGGCCACATCATTTGGGGGGAGGGGAGGGGGGTTGGGAAACAAATGAAAAACCTCGAGTTAATTCCTTTCTTGTCTTATTTATTTCCCAGAAAATTAATCTGCGGAAGCTAAAGTTCTGCGGTGCACGATAATTAATTATAGTTTTCGTGCTCGAAGGAATTGATTTCCACGGAAAACTACTCCGATTCAATTTTGGTGAATTGTCCTTTCTTTCCCATCTTTCATTTATCCCCCATTCTTTCCCTTTATCATCGCCTCCCTTTCGCCCCCTTCGACTGCTGCACAATTAACTGACGGAGGTGCTCCGCCATTTGATTAAATTCTTCCACCCCCAGTCCTTGTTAGCTTTGCCAGTCCGAGGGTGAGGGGATGCCTCGCTAAGGGAATTTTTTACTTTTTGTTTCCTACGGATTTACAACTTCATAAAATTCCACCACTTATTGTCAGGCCTTTGAAATCCCTCCCCTCCTTTCCACATCCCCTTCGCCCTCCAATTTTACGGGCCCTACGAAAATGAAATAATTTTTATGTGAGCCCTGAAAAAGACAGCTCAATAGGAGCAGTGATCGACGATCCCGGAAAAGGAGCGAATCCCCGCGCTGTCGGTGAATGGGAAGCTCAGCCGACAGGAGAAACCGTTACATAAGTCATAAGCAAGCCGCCATAAACAAAGATTTATGGGCGAGCGGCCGGGGGGAGAGGACAATGAGGGAGGGTTGGAAGAGCCATCGAGAAGCGGTAGTTTCTGAGTCAGCAGCGATGAGGGGCGAGGGGGGAGCACGACATAAAGACGTTCACACTCGAGGAGGAGTCGAATTAATTTCGACTGGAGGAGATTTCCCGGTCCTTGAGCGAGGAGAGGCGTCGATGAGATGGGAACAAAGGGAAGAGGAAAAAACCCTACAATAAAAGACAATTTGCTTACGGAAATCCCCTTTTCTGGGGGAGGAACTAACAAGTGATTGATCACGACTTCCGGCGAAGACGTGCACGTCATGCGGGAGGCAGTGACGGTTTCCTTTCCCAGGTTCACCTCTTCCTGTCGGTGAGGGATGCGGGCGGAAGGGTTTCGTCCCTTTCACCGGTCATTAGCCACTTTAGAAAACCATGGGAATGAATGGTTTAAGGGGCAGGTTTTCATCCCCTGACGGGAAAAGAGGCGCGGGGGGCATTCACCCCGTTCTTCCGTATCGAAGATTAAAACGCGATTCAGCGAGATAAAAGATTTAGGAGAAAGGGCGGAGAGGGGGATGAAGTGGGGGGTGTTTGATTTCGCGAATTTAATTTCCGCCCGAAATGCCATGAGCTACAGTTGCAATTTTTTTTCCCAGAAACTCCGAGATTATTCAGGGGAGGAAGGGAGGGGATGAGGGTGAGGGGTGGGTTTAGGATCGGGGGTGGATGGAGTCGCACTTACGGATATGACAAGCGTAGTCTTGATTAATTTAGTCCCTTTCGAGATGATGAATGACAAAATGAGTGCGAATGAATTGCGCCACACCTCTTTCGCGTAATGCCTTCCTTCGTTAATCGCCTGAAAAGGTTCCAACGGGGGTGAAAGGGGGCGGTTTGGAAATGAAAACTCATTCAGGGCCTAATGGGTCACTTCGGCCGCGTCCTTTAGCGCACTCCCATTTCGCCCCGAACGGACAGTAAAGTGGAAATTGAATGTCTTTCCCTTCGGAAACGCAATTCTGTTGAGACCTCATGAAAAGTCCGCGTGAGGAGAAACGAAATGAAAGCAACATGGCCGCCGGGGCGACAGGGGAGGAACGAGGAACGCGAAGCCCTTCTTCGGAGAAATCACCGAACATCAGGGAAATGCTTTAAACTGATCAAAAACACTAATGCGTGGATTTCGTGCCGGGAATAACGAGGGGAAGCTTAACGTGCCAGGTACGGGAGAAGGCGTGTGGGAAACCTCATCATTTTATTCCTCAGACATCGGCCGTCTTTTATTCGAAACTCTTCCCAGAACCATTCACGAGCTTTCGATATTGAATCCGAAAAAGCAGCCTGCGTGGGAAGTTTTCACTCGAGGGAGAGGGAGGGGGTGCGTCGGCGGTTTTCTATTCAAATAAAACCCCCCAAAAAACATATAATTAATACTTTGAAAATAATAATCAATGCGAAATAATAAACAAAGTTGAAGTTGTTGTCAGCGATTTGGTGGTGAATATTTACGAGTGCAGAGCATCGCTGATGAAAGGTATTTGTTAGATGGTTGATATGACACGCAGCCATCCTTATTAATTACAAATTGGAAGTTTTTAACGAGTGCGCGGGTGTGAAGGAGCAAAGGATGAGAGAATTTTGAGAAGGGGAGGAAGGGCGGGGGAGGGGGGGGGGGGGTGAATTCGAAAACAAACTAACCGGCGGACCGCAGAGCCGACCCGACTTTCAATTCCCGGAAAGGCGATTAAATTTTTACGACTAATCGCTCGGTTAAGGCCGGACACAATTTTTGATCCGATTCGAACTCGCTCACCTTGGTTCGGAGCTTTTTCCCCCGTTAAGCTTACGAGCTTTTATGGGATAAACTCCTTGGATTTTCGCAGATTTACTTTTAAGACAAAAAGCTTATCATCCGACTTGATTTCAGATTGGGCTTTCAAAAGTACAAATTCATTCGGCAAAACAAACCTCCCCTTCTTCTCTTTAATTCTCTCCGGGAATTATTTTTTATACAAATTTGGGAGCTTCTTCATCCTGAAAGTCAGAAATTAAACTTCGGAACGGTATTGGATGAGTTTGATTATTAGCATTTGCCTGGTTCAGCAAACAAACTTTCTGAGTTGTTGGTCGTCCGGACTTCAGTCAATACCTGACAGTTGAATTTTGCCTCGAAAGCTGGAAATTAATCGGGTGATGAGGGTTAAAACTTCAGCAGGAGAACGAACAAACCCTGAAAAGATTGCCATTGTGATGGCTCACCCTGAATTCCTGCAATACCATTGGCCAACAACGTTAAAACAGAAAGAACATTCTTTGAGGAACGGTTACAAAATACCGACAAAATTTCTTTATTTTTCTTTTAGCGTCAAAAAGAAGTAAACGGTTCCTCTATAAAGAGTTGCTGAAAGAAGAAATGAATGTTTAAAGAAGATAGTACTTTCGATTAAAACCTCATCATCCTGATATACAAATCTGTTAACGGAAATTTGTGTGTGCGTGTATATGTGTGTGTGTGCACCGTTTTCTATTAGCTAAGATCTGAAGAACCACTGAACCAATTTCCAAAGAATTATCCGCGTTATGTCTCATTTTTCGAAAATAAGCAAAAGCCGAAAGATCTGCACAAAACCTGTTTATGTTTCGGAGAAAAACTATTTCTTTGAGTACAGTGACAGATTTTCAGAGAATTTGTTGTAGATTTGATAGTTGAAGTTAGTGGTAGAGTTAGATTTTAGAGTTTAGAATGAAAAACATAAAAAAGTCCACTGCTGTCGGTATTGTGGCCAAATTGAGAAGAGTTAGGGAAGCAAAGATAAGTGGGAATTTAGAGATTGCAGACCACAGACAGAACGATTTATCTCTGTTGTGCAGAAGGGAGAGCAGTAAAGAACGAAGGATTTGGAACGGAATTAGGATAGCTGAGCAAAGGGAAGCAGAATCTCAACAGGAGCAGGAACAGCATTCAGTTTTATATAAGTCAGAGTTGGTTGGAGTGCGAAGGCTCCCAGTAACTTATTAAATAAACCGGGGAGAAAAAGAAGAAAGAGAGAAAAAATTGGCAAAGGAACTTTTGTATGGTTTGCGGAAAACAATAAAATCGGGTGCACTCATTAGAAAGTCTCCATTGTCTCCCCAATTACGGTAATTGAAACTTTGGCCCCGAATAAATAGGGATCTTAATTTGGGGAGACGTGGCAAAGAAATTGCCACTTAAAAATTTTGGATTGGTTCCATTTATTAATAAAATGCCTGGGAACGAAGCATCTTCATCCCCTTTCTTCCACCGCCCCCAAATGACAAAACAAAAATTGGTCCCATTTTCTCTTTTAAGGGACTGGCAACGGTTCAATGGGAAGGATCTCCATCCTCACTTAAACTCCTGTCTTCTGCTGGAACGGAACAAAGCTGAAGGGTTTTCCAAGAGGATTTCTTTGTTATTTTAATCTTTTTCCCTAAGAGCATTTGCATCCCCCCGAGTAATTTGAGATTTTCGGGCTTTTTCAACGGGGTTTCCCGATTCGTTCGAACGATAGGGATGTCTCCCACCGCTCTGCCGGGAATTAAACAACCCAACGGGGGCGGGGGATGAGGAGCGAGGGAGGGAGGGCCTCCGAATGCACGCCACGAAAGAACAGTTGACAGGAGTGGAATTAGAAGGCGGAGGAGAGGGGGGAAATAGATAACTTCCCAGCCTAATTTTCATGATTAGGTTACCTGTCTGGAAACTTTGTCATTTTACGAGCTCGGAAGGGGGGATTAAATCGGCGATTTCGTTAATTTTAATGGCGATACCCTCCCGGATGAGGGAAATGCCCCTTCCTTGATAAATCGTCTTTTAATGTCCTTTCTTTCTTCTGCCGTCTTTGACAGATTTCATTATCTTGATGGAGACGCTCCCCTTTTTTCTTCAGCTTCGGCAACTCCTGTGCCATTCACGAAGTGCAAGTCATTCGCGGAGGGGATGAGATGGGGAGGAAAGGGGGAGGGAAGAGGGGTTCAAGCCCGAAATGAAAACATTGTCGGTCTCTCCTCGAAATTGACGGCGACAGCTGAGACATTTATGCGAGGATTGTGAGCGGCCCCGAAAAAAGTCGTCGAGGCCTTTCAATGCAAAGCCCGGGGGCGTTTGACTCGACGCGATAAATTGCCCCTTTTTTCACGAGAGCGGAAACCTTTTATCTTAAAATAAATGAAAAATGTGTCAGTCCCTTCTTGCCGTTCAGGAATTCACGACTCGAAAAAGCGACCCCTGTCACGTACTATTTATTTCCAACTAAGTATCCCCAACAAGTTTTCGCACTGGCATTTTCCGGGAGGTGAGCAGGAAAACAACCCGAGAAAAGAACAAAAACAAACGGGGAAAACTCGACAAAGAACGCGTCGCCTTTAATAATAATTCAACAAAGACGAAGTAAAAAATCTGCCGAATTAAAACCTCATTTTAATGGCGTGAAAAAAAAAAAAACTTTTAATTCGGATTTATAACGATAGTCGTCATTTAGAGAATTATTTTACCCCAAGGTTTTAATTAAGTGCGGTTCACCCCGCCACCCTCTCTTAATTCGCCCTCCAAATTTCTTCATAATTTTTTCTCCTCTGCAAAAACAAAACGCGTCCGCTCATTTCATCGTTTACTTACCTTTAGAAATCATTTAATATCGTGATTTACGAAAGGGAATATTTTATCAAAGGGAGTCATTTAGTGAAAAAATATGTGAGGGAATTGTGCATAGACGTCTCCCTTTCGTCCTCAAATGAGAAATAATGGTCCGTGACATGTAAAGCTGCCTGCGCAAAATTACCCGGGCAACAGTGAGTCGATAAAGTCGGCCAACGCTGTCATATATATATTTTGGCTCTCCGACGCATAAAAGTCGGTCAATCAAAACGTTATCTCATACTCTTTCACACGAATCTCCTTCCCGTTTTATCAAAATCAAAAATTTACAATAACTCACAAAAACAATAATAAACACATCGTCATCGTCGCCAACAACAAAAGCGTTTTACCAAACGTAAGCGATCGCAATTACGCAATGTTTTTTTTTTACACCAAAACAATTAAAAAAAAATTACAGAATAACAATTCCCGTTTGAAAATGATCTTATTTTTTAATTAATTCACAGTTTTTTGACCTTTGAATTTTTTTTTTTAATTCTATTATAATGAGATCCAAAAAATTTGTTAACTGGAACTGCGTTACCTAAAAAAAGTGCATTCGCCGAACTATCTTCGCTATCAATTTCTACGCTTTGAATATCATTTTTAACGCCTTTCTTTTAATTATTTCAATTTTTCTGTAAATTCGATTGTAAAAACTTCCACAGTAAATTTTCAGAAACTTGGAATAAATTTGTTCGAGAAAGAATAGTAATTCTGTCAATGTATTAATGACTTCATTCATAATGTACAATAAGTGGGCACAAAGAATATCATAAATATTTATTTTCTAATTAATTCTAATTAGAAATATAAACCCACTTTATTGGCAGTGGTATAAAGAAAAGGCAATAAAGGATGGAATGCCAAAAATATTATCAAAGGAAATTTATAAAAAAGGAAGGGCCCATAATTAATACTATTATAAACAGTTAATTAAAATTTAAATACTTATAATTTTTTTTTAATATCAGAATCCTAACGGTACAAACAATTTTTTTTGAGTACGCAGCTGATTGGCTATCACTTTGAGATATTTAAACGGCTGCTTTTTAGCTGATCGGTGTAATAAACTATTCGCAAACTACTCCGAAAGCCCACCCGAAAAGTCTCACCAAAACCTGAGTGAAAATCACTATCTTCTATTTTTATTTACACAAGCAACCCTCTAAAACAAGATGGAATAATATTTTTCAAGAATGAACGTGAAAATATTTACGTACAACAAAAAGTTGGCGATTTGTGAGCAGCAATCACCTACGGAAACAGAATGTAAATGCGTTCAACGTTCAAATTCCTAACCTCAATTTCTACGGCACATCAAATTTTTGTAATTAAAAAAAAAAAAACAAAAAAACAAAGAAAATGAAAAAGTATTATAGTTTTCGCCACCAGAGAGAGAGTCTACAATCTAAGTCTTGTCCCACTTTGTGGTCATTATCAATCTAATTAATGTTTACCCAAAAGATGAAACCAAATTCTAATAAATACAGAGAGAAGGTGGAAACGAGCGTGAGGGGGGGGGGGAGTGGAAAGGCTCCAACCGAACTCCCGAGTATATTTACATATACTGTATCTGAGGACCTAATAAAACATGCATGAGGTAGATTTCGTGTGACAACAAAAGTACAGTGAGTGATTTATGTAACCCAAATGAAAATGTTTGCCCCCGGCCGAAAATTTCTGTTTGGAGGGCAAAGCAACCCCCACCAAGTATTTCTCTTCACCCCCTCGCCGCCCTCCCCCGTGAAAACCACTCTCGGAATTTCGGAAATGAGACCACCGAAGACAGGAGCATCAATCATTGATGGGTGGGCTCCCGCGATCGAAAGCTTTCACGGGAGGAACTCCCCGAAAGGCGTCCCGTTCGACTCGTTGCCCACGTGATTTATGCACTGAGTTAATGTTTGCGGACGCGGGGAGCAGACGACGGACAGCCGGCCCGAATGCGTTATAAGCAGCTGATGACCAAGTGGGTTTTCGAGTCGGCCACTCCCGAGGCCGCGTTGCTGAGGGGAATAGCCGAGCGGAGAGCGATGAAAGTCAAAAGAACAAAAAGTACTCGAATGAGTCAAACAAATAAAAAAGAAAAAACTAAGTGAGACAAGAAACGGGCTACGCTATCATCTGAGGCTAGGTGGCGCTACGGAGAACGGAGAGTTTACCTGATAATCAAATTGGGGTATCACGTGACCGCCGGAACCCTGTCAGCAACAAAGAAGTCAACATTTCCGGACGTCATCTTGCGGTCGATCGACACCTGTGCACAGCTTACAAAAGTTTAGAAAATGCACTTTGAAAATGAAACGGTGGGTGGCTGAGGGCCATCTCTCATCGACCATGCGCGAAGGGCAGTTGTGTCGTCCTTTTGGTGGGGAAAGAAGTCTCAGGTTCTGAGAGAGAGAGAGCAGTATGTGCTCTCATTTCCACCGCCCTCTATTCCATCTTTTCGTGTTTTAAACTGGCCGTTATTTTCCACCTCGTTACAAGAACCATAAGAAGGGAAAAGAAAAATTCGCGTTAATAGAAAGAAATTACGCTCAAAACATAAATTTTATTCAATAAATGAATTCATTCGTAAACAAAATTATCAAATTCAAAATAAGAACGAATATTCTGTTTTGAAAAAAAAAGGTTTAAATATCAGAAAGCTTTTGATGATTTTGCTTATAAAACGGAAGAAAAAGAAAGAATCTCATCGGAGAGCGGAGCTTTGAGCAAAGCGTGACAATTATCATTTGCGAATGAAAAAACAGTGTGAGAATCCTTTTAAAAACGGCCAGGTACGCGCATCCTTTATTTACCTGAAGAATCAGGTCCGGGCGCAAACAAAAAAAAAACCACGCTCATGGTCTCTGAGAGTATTTCTAATTCAAATAAAATATTTATTCATTAAAGAATTTATTTATTTGTTAAATATACTTATTTATAAGTCCAATTCTACATCTACACGACCAAAGTATTTCCCCCAAAAGGTTTCAATTCATCCCAGTACATTCTAACACGGAGAGTGCTGTGACGGATTTTAGCCAGAAACTCAAAACCTCTACTATATAATCAGCTAGATTATTTCTACCTCAGCTCTAAAGAACAAAAATAACAAAATTGTGCCAACCACAACGGGTACCCCCCCCCCCCCGGCGCCATAATGAAAACTATGAGACTACAGCGGTCCCCGCCGGGGTACTGAAGGACTCAGTCACGTCCGCCCTGGCGAGGACTCACAATACACACACACGCACACAAATCCTACAGCAGCCACGCGGTTAATATATATATGTACAACAGCAACAAGCCGATGCAAAAACCCTTCCCTCCCGTCCTCATGACCTTTAAATCGAACACGACGAGAGGGCACCGGAAGAATCCGAATTAACGGAATCTCATAAAACTATATCGCCGCGCTCATAATGTCGTAACTTTAACAGCGAGTTTTACGAAAGTCATTTCAATCGGAAATAAAGAAAAAGAAAATAAAATAAACGGCGGGATCGAAGCTCAAATTTTAATTCGGAGACGGAGCAGTCCTTCCCCCGAGGACAGTTTGGGGGAAAAGGGGTTTTCGGAGAAGGGCCCAGAAAACGAGGGGGCACAGAGTGGCTGTCAGGGCCAGCAAAGCGTAACTCGGGGCCACTTTCCGGATATTAATCACAGATGCTCGAAAAGGTGGACACCGAGCAGCTGTTCTTCCGCCAGCTGTTGAGCACGTGTCTTGAAGGCGATCCTGGGGGCTGGGGGCGACGAAATGGTTGACAAGGTCAGCGAATATCGGTTTCGGGAAGAGGGGGACTCATGGGGGTGTTGAAAAGCACACGCAGGTCCTCCTGAGGAGTGGCAGGGAGGGGAGGGACGAGGGGGGGACCACAGGCAGATGCGCAGATTCAGCTGTTCTTATTTATAATCGCAAACGTAACATCAGCGGGCTTCGGCCTTGAAAAGTTTTCGAGAAGTGTTAGCTCCCGGATATTTGTCTCTTTGGCAGTGTTTTTCTGCTCCAGATACGTCAGTTATTTCCTTTGGGTCTTTATCCAACGCCAGTGGGGTGCACAACGACAATGGCGAAATGATTTCGGGTGGGAGGGTGATTTCAAGGTTGGCGACGACTCATTGGGAATCAAATGGCAACATGCGAGCTCCGTTGGTGATTCGATGTGTCGGTGACTCATCATCTATTAGTCAATCAAAACTATGATGAATATCAAGAGTCGAATGAAAATAGAAAACTGCTGACCGAAAACGCGCTCAAGATATTTAATATGGTTCTTTACACCTGTAATTTCGAGATTGAATGAGAAAGAAAGAAACAGAAATAATGCAAAGGTGTATCAACGGACCTTTTGCACTATTCCCCTTATTTTGTCATCACAACTCGATCGAATTTTCGTTTCCCCCAATTGTACCCCAATTCAGTCGGTTACAACTAAATAAACATTTGCAAAACGATGTTTTGGAAAAGTCATCTCAGTCTCATTCTCTGTGTCCCAATTTTCTCATAGAAGATAAATAAGAGATGAAGCGCGGCGATGTTTGTTTTTGTGCTCTTTTGATACCCGGCCTTCTCGAAAAACTTCCCTCGGTTCCCGCCCCCGACTCTCTTAAAAGCACAAAAGCGTATTCAAAACTCGCGCGAAATCTCTTTTATTCTAAGGACAGAGGACCCCTTTTATTCGCGAATAAAGAAGCCAACGAATAAAAGGAAAGACTTTCACAAAGAAATATCAGAGGTGCGTCCAAATTCCGTTGAATAATAATAGAAAACACTCCCCTCTCCCTCGCAGCGCCCCTTCCTTTTCCCCATTCCTCCCTCCGCGGGATGTGCCCGCTAAATAATTTCCCCTTTTAGCAGAAGCAAACGAAAACTTCGATTAAAAAAAATAATGATGATAATAATAACAACATTGCTGCCGTGCACATTTTAATCAGTTCAGTCATTTAATCCGTTCCCCTTTCGCGGCCATTCCGACCGCTTAATTTGGATTTACAGAGAATGTTTCATTCTCAAATGACGCCATGCTTCCACCGGAAAATGGAACCTTAGCATCCCCCTTCATTAAAAGCGAAACGCCCTTTTCATCTTTAAGTGTACCGGGCAAGTCGCCGCGGCCAACCCTTGTAAAACACTCAAACTGCCAACCCCCGAGTACCCGATCGGAGTTTTGCATCCCCATCGGATTAGAAACCCTTCCGATGTTTCCCTGATCTATTTCAACCCCCCCAAGTGCACCGAATAGAGCTACACCTCCAAGTTTCCCTTGACCCCTTCCCCCCCCCCCTTTCCCCCCAAATGACCCCGGTCCCTCTTTAACGTGAAATCATTAGGCGGAGTAATCCGAGAGAAGTGTAACAGCCCCGCAACCGTCCGCTCTAATGCGGTTAAAATTTTCAAATTTCCCCAAGTGAGAATGGTCGGTTTTCTTTTCCGAAATCGCCATTAGCAGTTTTTTTTAGAAGAGAACTGTGCGAAAATGAAGCGATATTCCCGTTCGCCCCCGCTTTCGCTGATCCCATCGTGAGAGGATGCAATTTCACACAGTTCGCACTACCCTTATATAAAATTTAAATCCACCCTCGACCCGGGCTTTTGAATTGTAAAATTTAGGATTTTTTCAAAAGCAAGAAAAAGCCACCCCCACACCATTATTTAACCCCACAAAGTTCTTTTCAAAGGACCGCTACTGAATTCTCGCTTTGGAAATGTAAACCTTATCTAACGAGAAACCCTTACGCGGGGGTGCATTCCCGGCTACACCCTCGCAACCTTTTCCTTCCCGGGGAAAAAACATTAGCCCTCCGCCGAAATCAACTTAGGTCAAAACTTTTTCAATTCATTTCGGAGACTCGCACTAATAAATTTCCCTTAAAAAAGGGCGAAGAAGAGGGGAGAAAAATCGGAAGGCGATTTTGGGAGTAAGCGCTAAAGTTTTCAGATTCTCAGAGGGAGCTTTTGCGTGCAGTTGTTCGAATCTTTCTCCAGTTTTTTCAGATTGGCTTTCCCTTCGGTGTTCCTTTAAAATCGATTTCCGTTCAAATGCCCCATCTGGGAATCAATTACAAACATTTCCCTGAAAATGGCACTCCGATCTTCTGCTACAATGTCCTTCGTGAAGGAAATGCGACATCTTCAACCCTTACGCACCTTTAGTTTCTAATTACTAACTTAGACAATTAATGACGAGTTAATAACTGCAGCAAAGTGCCCTTTTGAATGATTACAGGTTCAACAACAAAAGAAAACAGAAAATGAAGTTACACTTTTCCCCGCAGAAAGACATTCCCTTACGTCCAACTCTATTTCATATTACCCCGAGAAACAACCCCGTTTAACTTCTTTCTCCCGTCTTAATGACAATTAACTGTGGCCAAAGCAGATCGACAAATAAAAATTACAACTTTTCTTCCACTTTTCAGTATAACTGCGCTTTTCTCTTTTTTTTTATTATTTTCATTTCCCCACCCTCCTCCTCGTGAAAATACATTTTAAATGTACAATTTTATTTCTTTTATTCTTTTTATGAGGATGCAAAGCCCGGCAAAGAATATTTAAAAATTAACGTGGACCACTTTTCCGAGATTGCATACAGTAAATGTTGCCGTAACTTCCTCATGAATGGAAAATAAAATGAAGCATCCCCCAAACCACCGCTTTCCACCGCCCTCGTTGAGGCGATATGATTAAAATTTCAAAGTAAAAAATCGAAGTCTTACCTCCCTTGTTTTGATTTTTAATACCCCCTCTTCCCTCCACCCTTCATTCCGAGCTGTGTTTTTAGGTCTGGGCATTTTTTCCTCCCTTTTTCCTTTCGGGAAAAATTCGTGAAATATTTCCCGGATCTCTTAACTTTTCTTTACCTTTTCAGAGAGTTTTTAAGTTTCTCTAGAAAAAATTTCAAAGGCCTGCGGGCAGACTTTTCATTGCGGGCTTTATAAGGGTGGGATCCAAGAGTTCTTCTCTTGAGAAAGTGATTTCCCAAGGAGCCTTACAAAGCGAAAACTCGAGGGGTGGGAGAAAGTGCAGGTTCCCCGTCAAGTGACAGGAACGCGGCCTGAGAGCGGCCTTTATTAATTATCAACCCCCTTCGCCTTCTGTGCTTATTTGCTTCCCCTACTTGAGCGTATTAACAACTTTGAAAGAAAGTCCCCGGGGTGCGAACCGCAGTAAAACCTGCATTGGCATTCCCACGAAAGTCGTTTGACTGAAGAGCCGCCTTTTATTTAAAATGATATCTGACTTATCTTTTCCTTCGTTGGTCTTCCATTTGGTGGAACATCTGATCAACAACCCCTGGCAATGATTCCTATGTTGTTCTTCCTCCTTTAACCCCCTAGTTATTCCCTCTTCCTTTCGGTATTATTCGCTTTCTCATGATGAGGATACAGTGAACAATGAAATAATAAAAATTAAGCAAAAAGAGACTCCAAACAAAACAGTTTTGAACTCAAAGTTGCTTTCAAAGAAACCTCCAAATAGCTCCGCATGAAGTCTTTTCCGAAAAAACTTCATTCCCTCAAGGGGTACCTTCAGGTATATAAAAAATAAGTCTTTTCGTAACGAAGCATTTGAAAAGTAAAATAAAAAGAACCGAAATTGTCCGGGGTGCAATGACCAATCGTATTTACACAAATCCAAAAACATTTTTCAAAATATACCTGCGACTTTTTTTTTCCACACTACCCCCCCCCCCCCTCCCCCTTTCCCAATTTCGTTGTGTAGCGACTCAACTACGTCTACGATGCTAAATGTGTTTACTCCATGCACGAGGCCAAGCACTACCCCTCAGTTGCCCACAATCTGCCCCTCCCGGCCCCCCACATGCCAGGACACAGCCAAATGAATATGTAACTACTCTTACCTCACAGGTACCGTGGGTAAGCTGGCGGGGAGATAAGCCAGACTCGGATTATGATAGAATTGAGAAGCGGGCTCTATGAGAGCCCGTTGATACGCCTCTGTAGCAGCCGTCGTGAAGCCGATCGAGTACCCCTTTGAAAGCTATCCTTATTGCTTATGAGTACACCTTCCGAATACTGAAACGAAACAAAGGCTCCATTAGTCATCGTGTGTATCCCGAAGGAAATCAGGTGCAGCGCTCCGATAAGACTTTTCTCCGAAAGCCGGGATTGTTTGGGATCCTAAAATTTAATGCAGAAACTGTGTTTGAGCCTTGTTTAATTCCTCCAAGCCTTCTTTAACACTCTTTCTCCCCAACTTCCGAACTTTACGAATCTTAACTTTTCCGGACAAGGAAACAGTAATACCCTTCCCGACTGCGGTGAAAAAAGAAAAAACCATTCTTTGCTTTTGCAAATGGAAAACGCGATGGCGCACTGCCTTTGACAATCTCTCGAGACGCCCCCCAATTTTTGTAAAAAATTTTCGACGCCCAGTCTTCACCTCGACCGTTTCCCATGACATTTGTATTCCGTCTTCGATTTAAATTTGATGTTTTTTTAAAAGGAGATCTCACCTATAAGAGGAAATATTGGATTCCTCCCCTTTGGCGCAGCATATGTTTGCTAAAGACCCAAAAACGGATGTAAATTCCGTTCAGGCATCGGTTGAGAACACGAAGCCGACATTTGGGTTTAAATCCCTTTTGAGAACCCTCCCCCCCACCCCTTGTGACACTCTGTTAATTCAAACTATTCGACACCCCCTCTTTAATTCTTGCAGAATTTAACGTATTTTAATTTATAGAAATCGAAATACAAATGAAGTTTTTTCTAATTAATAAAATATGTTTTAAAGGTTGAAGGCTTTACGTTTTGATCTTTAAGTAATTATTAAAATTTTAAATTAATTTTATTGGTGAAAAAACAGCCAAAGTTTTGTAAGAAAATTCAAAATCCACTATAATCACATGAAATCAAACTATTCATAAATTTAATCCACGTTATTAATTTATGCGAAGCGGACTAAGACTTGAGAATTAAGTCCTTTGAAAGCGCGAGAAAAAGCTCTCCACTTCCGGTCGAGGGGACACAAAGCTTTGACATGCAAAAGCGAAGGAGATGCACTGAAGGAGGACCGTTGGTGTTGTTTTGGCGGCCAAAGCCACGCTCACGTCTTCCACTTGAGTTCACTCTCCCAAAGCGAAATAATTTCTATCCGTTATTTCAGTGGCCAAAAGGCGAAATCCCGCTCAACGTTTACTTTGATTTATTTCCAAAAATAATAAGAGCAAATCCACTCGTGAATCGCTTTTTGTTTACGTTCGAACTCGTTTACTCTCGAAGGAAAAGGAGAAAAAAATATTCAGCGACCACCTCACAGTAAAATTCATTTACCTTCTGCTTTTCCAAACCGATTTCCTTCACGAGTATAATCCACACCGTAAAAAACAAACAAATATAACTGAACAAAACTAATTTTTCGATTTTCAACAGCGGTGTAACACGAAAAAAAAAAACAAAAAACTAAATTTTCAGGCAGTCTTGACCGTAAGCACGGCACGTTCATCCCTTGTCCCAATAAAAACAAAACATGACCGCCCCCGTGCAAAAACGGCCCGCGAACGCCACAAACCGCACGCAAATAGCCCCTTTCTGCCCGGGAGAAAATACCCAGGGAATTATTAATTGAACCCGATAATAGTGGTATTGAAAACGGCCGAGGCATTTATTAAAACTGGGTCGTTTCCGCAGGCAACAGTGCGAATATGAAAAGATAAATGCTTCGGATAATTAGCTTATGCCCCCGCGACTCCCCTTACGATTCCTCCTGGGGTAGAAACAAATCTGCCTCGCGCCGGAGCCAAAGTAAAATCCCTCCCCGAGCCGGGAGACGCGCACCCCCGTGCGGATTCACCACTGCCCCCGCGCATCCCAAAAACAAGAAAAGACCCCTGGCATGAACCCGAAGCCTCTCTCACTACCCACGCCAACCGCCATCGGAGTGAGCAGCTTGCACTTCTTTTCACGTATGTTCGGAACCCTTCGACTACAGAATTAGGCTGTGAAGAATCGTTGGCAGTCTGTCGTGGCTCCATTCAAGTGGATCGTGGCTCCAGACCGCACTCTGCTCTGTTCCCGACGCGCCGAAGTGAGCGCGAGTCCGCATTTATGGGGTTTCCTGGGGGCCCTCGCCCCCCGAAAGGCTCCCCGCCACCCTCTTGAAACATGATAAAACAAATCTGTGCAGCATTCTCAATGGCACCATCAGTAACAGAAGAAAGTGGTTTTAATGATTAATGTCGGGATTATCAAGCATGGTTTCTCATGGTTTCTTCATTTATGATTCCATTCACGAATTTCAGCCCTTCAGTCTCCAACCCCTCCAACCCCTTATTAAAATTTAAACTTTTCGCATTTGTTCTTTCTTTTTTTCATTCCGCTTCTCCTTTTGTTGGCTGGTTTATGATTTATTTGAGGAACCTTTGGAACTACAACGTAATGTACTGAGCTCCTCTAAGACGATTCGTTTTTTCTCCCCTTTGTGAAGGGGATTCTTTTTTCGAGTGTGAATTTAAACCCCCCAAAATTATGAAATATGTTTTGCGGGGAGAATCGAGTTAAGAGCTCGTGGAAATTCCGCAAGGGGAGGCGAGGGTGAAAACTGTTTTAGTTTCTCCAAACCGTGGCGGAAATGTCAAAAGCAAAACCGGCGAAAAATTATCAAAAGAGTGGAAAGTCGATGCGAAATGAAGCAAAAGGAGACGGGACCCTCTCTGCAAAGCCGGTCACAAAAGAACAACTCGGACAAAACAAACTTCATCAAAGCATTCGACAAAAGCTTTGACGAAGCTTTCTGTCATTAATCCTATTTAACGATAGCAAAAATTCGCCCCCCTCGCCTCCCCCGGGGGGGGGGGGCGTCGGTGACTTGGTGGTTTCACAGAGTTTGCCATTGATGGAAACGTGCTCGAGTGAATTTGTGAAGTTCTCGAAAGCCCAGGAAAAGACGTTCGATTTGCGTTATTTGATTTTGAACTGAAGGAAATGGTTGTCGGGGGAAAAGGTGAAGAAGGGGGGAGGGAGGAGGGGGAGAGGAGGAGGGCTTTGAAAGAATTTTCAACTTTTATTCGGTTGTAAAAGTTTGTTGAGAGATGTTTTTATGACAGCGAAAAAACTTTGGTTTAGAATAATTGTGAAGTGCAAAAATTTGTAACCCGAGGGAGAGAAGAATTAAAGCTTGCCAGATTTTCTGAATGTTGTGTAAGCACACAAGTGGAGCTTAATCAAGCTACTTTAGCTTTCCACTGGAGCATAAAAAAGACAAAACCCTTTGCTCTCATAAAAGAGTACATATACTGAAGACTACGCGCTACTGTAAATGGTCTTAAAGACGTTACCTGAATACACAATCTCTACCTGAAAGACCTGAAAGAACAGTGTTTACAAAGGTGAAGGGTTTTCCTATTGAGGAACCATTTTTGGGCGCTCCAATTTCATCAAATCGGCTCTTACTTCAGCCCATATATCAAATGGGGATCAGCTGCAAACTCCGAAACTTTCATAAGAAACTTTATTTCCTTTTTGACTTCTATCTTTTGTTTTTTTTTCTACTCCTCGAGAATCGCTTAGTTGCAGAAGAATAAGCGAGCTCCAAGACAATGACTTTTATCCTGATTCGATTCGAGAGGGGTAATTTTATATAACTGCTGTTGAGGGTAACAAAAAGGGTTTCTCGCGAAAACCAATAATGAATGCAAATATCTTCCATCTTGCTCCAATGTTACCATAAAAAGAGAATTGGAAATTCCACCAGTGGTAATTAACAAAGACTGATGTTGGGAAATTGCCGTGGAAACTTTTTCAAAGAGAACCCGTCAAGAAAAAGACCGTCGTAATAAAGTTTTGACGGAGCCAAAGAAAGGAAAGTTTGCACAACTGAGAGGAGGGTGAGTTACTTAACACTTAAGCTTCCCGGATCCATTTTCCTCGCAGAAACAGAAACCCTTTTTTAAAATCTCCCCGAGTTAATAACTGATATAAAAAGACAACTGAAAATTCCTCCTTGTTTGATTTTCCTTTTTGGTTCCATCTTCTTCCCCTTTTGCGGGAAAATTTGCCAATGAAATTGTGGGTGCACTGCACACCCTTGTCACCCTGACAGAAATCACTAATCGTTGAAAAAACCCTTAAATTTACTATTAAGTTAAGTATATAAAGTATTACGTACTATAAAGTTAATTTACTATTATTCTGCTTTATGTCACAGAAAACTGATGTGCGCCAAAATTTATGCCGCTGTTCTTCGTCAGAACAGAGGAAATATTTAAGGGTACAGAAGAGAGAATTGAGCCAAACTCCGGATGACTTGAATATTTCACACTGAACACCCGATAATTTTCTCACCCCGTGAATGAGTTTGGTCAAAAATTAACGACTGCCCAGCCAATTAGCGAAGACCAATTAACGTTCCCGAAAATGAAACCTGGCAAAATTAAAATTCGATGCAAACCGCGGGAAACGCAGGATTGGCAATAACTGCACACGTTGGCACCACATGCTGTTGTGGCCACAACGACAGATACAATCGCAGAAGACGACGATGCACTGCCTCCTTTAAGAATGACACCACTGTTACAGTTATAACTCGGACACTCCAATCCTGACACCGAAATTGGTTCTAATGATTTTTCGATTCCTCTTTCACTGATTTCATTAAATTTTCGCAGCATTATTCTCTCATTGGAGAAAACTTTCACACTGAACACTCAATGCAATTCATTCTAAAGTTGGATATAAATCTCTTAAAAATTATCTTTTGGATAAGACTCAGACAAAACGACACTAAACTTAACACCCGAACTAATACCGGCTACTGAATTCGAATTCTTAACGGCTGACTAAACTTAAACCTGAACTTACTAACTTTGTTTGACAACGACTTTATAACATTATAACTCCTGACTTAAGTTGACTTCGACTATTATCGAACTCTCAACATAAATCCGGGGGTGTTTATGTATTAGGCCAATAACGGAGTCTGCTGTAGCGGCTGTTCGAAATACGATTGCACTTAACTCCTTGTTTTTTGAACTTTTGTAATTCCTAATTATTCCCCTTAAAAATAAAAATCCGAAGGCCATTGTAACAAGTGCTACCTTAAAAGTGCTACCTACACTCTGTGGTCTGTTTTGTGGGGTGTGACGATTTTATCTCCGAAAGAGTTAAAATATTGCAAATCATTAAAGGTCATGCGTTTACTTTCGCGGGAAAGACATCAAAACCTAAATGTAATAATTAATTTTAATTAATTTGCTCCGAGTTTATTCGTGAATTTTCAGCTTTATGGTAATCATCTTTGTCTTCGGTTCCCCTTCTCTCTCTCTGTTGCCTCATTTTTCCCCGGTTATTAATTACTGACTCGATTTTGCAATGATTTTTGACTCTTTTATAATTTCTTTTTATGCAATCCGTTAATCTTTTCCTCAAATTAATAAATTTAAAGTGTTATTAATAATAATAACAAGTTGCAATGGAATGTGTACTTATGCTCGTTTCGGTGTTTTCCCAAAAAAATACGTCCCCGACGTTACAACCGAGCAAACATTACAAAATCTTTAATTATTAACCGCCCTCGTTACTAAATGCGCAAACAGTTTCAAAAGAATTAATTTAATTTTGGAGTTTACACTCAAGAAAAGATGTCACACCTACAAATTCAAAGCTATTTATCTATCATTTGAATGCCTTTCCATTTATCTATCCTCGCGGAATGAGGAAAAACTCGAGTTTTACAAAGGGAAACAACGCAAATTGATGTAATGACAGTTGACTGAGTTTATCTGGAGGACATTTAGACTTTTCTAAACTTTCTTCGACGGGGGGAAAACCTTAATTTTTCTCCATTAATCGTGACATCTGGATCTGATTTTAATTTCCCTGGAAAGAAAAGGAGGAAAAATTCCCTTGTTCGAGTTCAAAGGAAAAGTTTAAAAATTCAGGTCAAATTTTCAAGATGAGTGCCACTTTCACGATAGTACCCCTTTATCCGTTTTCGCCAACGGATTGGACGAGAACAAAAACTTCCAAACGAAATTGAAAAATCACTTTCTGAGTTCTGTGTCGATTCTTATCTGTGCAAAGGATTTTTCCAACCTTATTCAAAAGTTTGAGAAAAGCGGCAGAATAAATCGACAAAAGCAAACTGGAAGAAATGTAATGAAAGGTGGCATAAAATAAAAATGCAATCAAAAGAACCCGGGGGAAGTGACAGGTGAAGAGAGAACCTGTCTGATAGGCCAATCATGGCCGACTTGCCGAGGAGAATCCAAATTTGGGCCGGAGGCGCGAAAAAAGGGTGGAATCCCGCAGGTGGAAATCGCACTTCGCCAGCTTTTTCCTGACAGTCGGCCTCAGAGGTTTCCCGACAGCGGCGCTGTATTTTAATTTCATCTCATCGAGACAAAAAGATTTCAAATTTCACTCAAATGTGATTTGAAACTTTTCCACTTCCCCGGGAAAGTTACATGACAATGGGGGTAGGGGACCCTCGGGAAGCGTCCGTCTTGAATTACCGCCAAGAAAAGGCAAATCTTAACTTTTTAATCGAATAAAATCTCTGTTGGACTGACATCAGTTTCGGGAATACGTTTAACTTCACATTTGAAGACTGAAATAATTTAGGCTGACGAAGAGAAAGGGGAGGGAAGGGAGGGAGGGGAGGGAGGGGAGGGAACCATTTGGTCGAAGAAACCGCATCTGTATTTATAATCGGAAATGGATCTCGAAATCCATTAAGCTCTTCGATATTTTCACTTTTATCGGGGAGAAGCAGTGCATAAAAACTCGATGGGAAGGGAATGGAAATGGCGGAATATATTTGGACGATCGGAAAAATTCGTTGGAGAAATGTCGCAAAACAAAAATACGTGAGCGTTTGTCAGCGAAAGTGAAATAATGACCGGTTAACACTTTGCCCTTCTTCCTGCCCAAACATATCCAATAGGGAACCGAAGGAAGAGGAAAAGAGATTCCAACCACTAAATTAACCCAATGGGAAACAGCCTAAACATTGTGATCGCCAGTTGTGTGATATTTTGGATGGCCATTACTTCTTCGAAATAACACCTCAGAAACGCCATTAATATTTTATTGTTTATCGCAGCCGCACATTTCCTTCGGGCCCACATTAATAAAAACAAACGCCCTTGCTAAAACCTCTCAAGTCCGGGAAGTTGCACATGCAAAGACATTCGAATCAGTCGTGCATCACCGCGACAGTTGGCAGCCTTGGACAGATCAACCGCGAAGGGCACAACCCCGTTCCGCCCCCGCCCTGCCCCCCCCCGCCGCCTCCCGAAAATAAACTTGACATTTTCTGATTTTGTCGAAACCTCGGGAAAGGGACGAGGTATGGGAAAGAAAAACCAAGAATCAAATTTCCGGCCACTTTCTTCTCGCAATTTCAAAACTGTCGTTACTCTTTTCCAACACTGTCAGTAAAATTGGGTGATTTATAAACCACAGAATTTTCGTTTCAAAGGATCCCCCGCATCCATGGCGCAGCTTTTTTTAATTTTCAAAAATATTCACCCAACCGATTTTCATTCGGAACACAAAGCACTGCTAAAAAAGTAAAATTTGTTCGCTATTCGCGGAGTCAGAACATGAAAACACCTTTTTCATCGATAAATTCTGCTACACTGCTCCTCGCTCCTTCTTCTCACCATTCACCCAAAGCGACTTTCAACCGCTTTTTCATCCGCTCTTTTCAACCTTTCTTTTCCCCGGATCGGAAAAATGAGGATATTAAAACCTCAGACAAAAAGTGGCGGCGGCTGCAAAGGGCGCCTAAGCTCTTCCTCGAGATAAACCCCACCTGAGCCTAGATAAATACTCCGAAGTCGAGACATCGCTTTCTCACTGCCCTCCCGATTCTAATCCGAATGCCCGACCTTTTCCTTAACTCCACTTCGTCCCCTGGGCATCCCCTCTCAAGGAAAAAACCTTTTCCACCGGCGACGTCAAAGAAAAATATCCTGCGCAGACTGCACAGATTCTGTTCCACCGCCTCACTGAAGGCGCTTATGAGTGGCAAAACCGAATAATTATGTCGAGAGCCATTGATGATCGCTTTCTGCCGGAATATGACAGAAGAGTGCGCCCCGAAGTCAAAAGGACATTCGAAGGGGTTGTCGAGAATAGCATCCCCTGAGAGCCCTCGAAACCCCTCCGCCAACAGATTATTAGTAATTATTCGAACCGTTTTTAAACTTTGCCCGACTGTCCCTCTGTCAGTTAACATTCAGCCCGGATTAATTTTTCATCATTTTTATAGAATCCACAGTAGCGCTCAAAAGTATTTTGACAATACAAAACTTAATGGTGTTATTATGGCTGTGCATTATTTTAGAATTGTATTATTTAGTTATCAATACTATTAATAATATATTTGTCGTATTCAAACAACAAAATATACAAAACATAACATTCTTCTGATTACTCTTATTTTGTTTTAGTATTATAAACTCTTTGTTTCTTCTGTTATTTAATTAATATTATCATACTTATAAATGTGAGGACTGTTACAAAGCATTTTAATGAAAGCCAATGTAATTATCAAACGGTCACAAATTTCGCCCCCTGTACAAATAATGCTAGGCTTTTTAACATATAATTAAGGGAAAATTTTAAAAATACAATTTTAGCCCAACACTTCCGCCATTTTACAAAATTTGTGTAATTCGGAATGAACCGAAGAAGAAATTTCCGGTCAGAGCGAAATATGAGGAGACACGGGGGTAAATACGAGGGAGAAAAAATGCAAAATGTTTTTTTTTTTTTATAAAATAAAACGGCTTAGAAAAGGAAAACCTCGACATCCGCTGCCCCAGATTTCCTTCTCACAAAAAAGGGGGGGGGAAATTAAATAAAATTGAATATAACAATATTAAATCAATTTTAATTTCTCCTCAAATTTTTTTCCACTCAACTTGGATTTTCTTGCTGGTTTTAAAAATTTCCGATAGTGGGAATCCAGGTGAGGGGGTGCGTGGGGAAAGGGGTTGAATTCTTACGGACATCAGCTGAAGTGGGTTAAAACCTCCAGGGATGAATAAGGGAGGGGAGGCGCGCGGGGGTTTTCAATCTAATTTCCAAGCTTTTCCTCTCGGTCGGTAAATTTTTGAACGGATTCAAGACTCGTAATTCTCCACCCCCACACCTCCTGGGGGGTGATTTTTTGTTAATGCAAAATTTCAATTATCGATATTTTTCCTCTTCCTGTGCACAGGGGGAGTATTATTTTACTTAAAAGAAAAATTTTAAGGGGAGCTGCTATTAATGAATCTTCGAAGGGGTGAATTTTTATGTAGGCGGGGAAATGGATTTAATGCTTTAAGAAAATTGAAATCAAATGACTTGATTTTTGGGTGGGAGCCCCACTTCGCTTCGTGGGCGATGCTTTGTAACAATTAGATGCTTGCACGAGCTTTCTGTTCTTTCAGCGCTTTGATTCCCCGAATTAAGCGAAGCTCGACTGAGAGCCGAAGAATAGGTTTGTTGTGCTTACAGCAAAGCGATGAATCCAATCGAATTTCCGATCGGAATTTAAATTAAATTTTTAACCTTTCGACCCCTCTCCCCCCCCCTCTTGTGTTGGCGAAAATGAATGGAGAATATCCTTAACGTGAACCTTTGTGTTTGAAGAAAACGAGAGGAAAGACCGGCAATTGAAAAGTTTCTGAATTTTTAGGTAATCTAATCTTCTTTTCAGCAGAGGGAAAATTCGCTTAATTTCAACTTGAAAGCAAAATCCAGCATCTGCCAGAATCAACTCTTGGACCTTTTTACAGCAGCTTTCTGAAAAGGGTTCCTCTCAGTGAAATGCCCAGTTGAAACAGTTGGGCATTATCTAAATGCAATTCATTTATCCACATAACGTATCCCCCAACTCCTCATCGAAATGAAAATACAACTCACGATTAAGCAACTTAAATTAGGTAACGATTGCAGGAGTTTGCAATGCACAACGCTTCGGTGCTCACACCGTGGAAGAAACTCACTCAGGCCAACACTTACCGCAACCGGTAACCTTTACATCACCGCACCCTTTACCGCCTTTCCCATTTCCCTTTGCTGCCCGATCATTTGCTTAAACTTTACATTTTAAATCCGATATTTATAAACGATTGTATAAAAAAATATTCCGAAGTAAAATCTATCTGCATAATACCGATTAGAGTCACGAATTCCCATTTTGCTTTTCTAATAATATTATTTTCTCAAACTTTTGCATAAATTTATTGAAAAACATAAAAATAAAATTTTCCCCGATGTCAATACGAATTGTATATTAAGCTCGATTTTATCTGCTTTTTATTTCGCTGTCACAGTCGAATAAAAATTCCCAGTTAGACTATTTTTTTAGTGTTCCTATTCAAAATGAATTAAAATTGCAACTTATATGATCTCATTACCAGTTCATAATAATATAATGTAACTGTCAAAAGATTAACATAAAATTCAACGATTCTTTCCGCCTTTCGGTTTTTAAGAAAATCATGAGATTATAAACACGATAAGAAACAAATAAACACGAATAATATAATAAACTAATAATAATATTATACATTAATTATAATTTCATGTAATTAACATTATCAAAATGATAAAAATCAATAATAATAATGATTAACATGAATCTTCACGATAATAATATATCACAATAATACAATAATATACGCGAATATTCAATAAAAAAATATAATAACACGAATAATAATAAGAAGAATAAAAAAATAATAAATGCAAAAAAAATGAATAAATACCATAACCTAACACCAAAAGTTTAGCGTAGTCTAAAGGCAGAATACACGGGCGCCGTCATTCTTCGGGGGAGCGATGCCAAAAGTGCCCGAAGAACAATATTAATATGACACCCCCCGTGGAAACATTTCCTGTGGGGGAGACTTCCCAACAAATTATGCGAAACCGTTTCCAGAAACAAAGGGGGGAAAAATCACGATTTGGAGTTTTTGGAAGAAAGCTTTGATTGTTCATTACTGACTGTGGAAAATTTTAATTCAGTTTGGAAAGCAAAAGAGATGGGGGGGGGGGGGGCTTCATGTTCCACAAACGAAAAGAAGTTTCTTCGGAGAGATTTTTTTTCATTTCTCCCGGAAAACCACGAAAATTGAAATCAAATAAGCCCGAATGAGAAAAGACTCCGGGTGGAGCGGCGAAGGGGATGAAAGACGGGGAGGGGAAGACGGTTCTTAGGAAAAAAAAAAAAAATTTCAAAACCTATTTTCTCTTCCGCATCTGTACACTTCCCCAATTATGAAGTCATTCTTTCCAAATTAAAATTTCTTTCCTGGGAAAGAAATTCTGAGTGCTCATGCACTTATCTTAAAGAAAAGTTTTAATTTAGTTGGGCAACGGGAAAAATGGCGGGGACTGTTAAAAGACGGGCTCCCCCCTGCTTACTTTAAAAGAAATTCACTTTGTTTGCGGTTCCGATAACCCTTGAAAATTGGTTTTTCAGCGAACTTTCTCCGAGTCATTTTTTTTAATAAGAAACCCGGGGGGGGGGGGAGGAGAGACTCCCGAATTTGGTCACTTGGCGATGTTTTCACCATATGAATAAGCGCGAAAACTAATTTGAACGACACGTAAACCACTTCCAACTGCGGCCAATAAAAGTGTTATGGCTATCGATGTCCGGGAGTCATAAAATAAGTTTCCAATTCGAAAGTGAGATGCGAATTTAACGCCCCCCCCCCCCTCTCCTCGCGAAAAAGGAATCAATTCGAGAAGAAAAAACAAATGCCAACCCCAAACAATCCAATCTGGCCCGAATTCCGATCATTAATATGAATCGATCGTCCATTACTTTTATCATCCCATTTTTAACTTATAAAAACAACCATTTTGTTATTATCATTATTATTATTGCCGCTATCTTTTAATAGAAAAAGTTTTCGTTTGGGGGTAAAAAAAAAAACTTCAGAGTTTTGCATAAATTTTCATTTTTCTTCTTCATTCACAGTTTTTGTTTTCCGGCACGAAGTCTTCGTTATGTGACGTCACAAACTGTTGGTTTTATTTCTGAAGTTTTCGAAATGCGAATTCAACGAAGACAATCACTGCTATTGGGGAGCCTCATACAGAAATGTCACTACGTTTTATTTCAAAGAAATTACTGTACAACGATCACAGTTCGAATGATCGCCACCGCCTTTTTAGAATACCACTGCAGCGGAATAATATCAAAGGAACGAATAGAATTAACCAAAAAAAACTGAGTTCTTTTTGCTTGGGAGGTTCTGCAATTACAGACTGCCTTTTCCGAAAGGTTGTTTCCACAAACCTTAAGGTTTCATTAGTCTCCCATTCTTTCATCCCTTCAGACACTGTCCCATAAATTACATATGAAATGTTAATAATTTACCTATTTATTACAAAAAGGCGGGAAATTCAAAATTAATTAGTTTAATTAATTTCTGTTTCATTTTCTCGGGAACGAGTAGTTAAAATTCTCTTGTAAAAAATTAATTAAAGTTTTCTCTCGCTCCCCGCCAGCCGTCTCTTTTATGGCACCGCCATTAATGACGGTCACAAAAAAGTTGTACACGCCTTCGAACGGTCCGGAAACGGAAGTCGCCGGTGGAAACGGTCTACCGGCGCACTGCGGAAGACTTCTCCGTCTCAGACCACTCACCTGGAAATAAAAAAACAAAAGTTAGCAGTATGGATAAGCCGCGTTCTGTTGCGCAATCCACACAAGGTCGAATAATGGCCAATTCACGGGGAATTGTTGCGAGCGAGTGCCACTTTCACCCGAGCGCTCAATTATCTATTCTTATCTGGTGACGTCGGGGTTGACCGAATTGTGGGAGCGAAATGTCCGCGAGGAGATTTTCTCAATGGAAAGGGTTAATCCCATATACTGAATGGACGGAGCTTTCGTGCCAAATTGTCTTCCCGTTGGAAAACTCTTCTGCATTGCGATTTGAGCTGGAATATCACACGCTTCAGCAAAAACACACATTCCCGTTTCCTGTCGAGAATTTCATGAATCATTTTCCAAGCACAGGTTAAATTTAGCTCCTGATTGTACTTTATTAAAGCAATTTTATAATTGTTACTGCCACCCACAGTGAAGACGTTTCCGTTTAAATTGACCAAATTCGCCATTTGTTATCCAATAGAGTGCTGTCATCGAAGGCTCAAAAGAAGGTAAAACACTCAGTTAACGCCCCCAAACGGAAATATTATCTTTAGTTAGCATTTAGTTAACTGCTGACTTTTCGGAAAGTGTCGCAAAGGAAAGGGGACAAAGACGGCAAAAGAGACCGTATCGTTGTCATTGCAACTGGCTCAGCCCCAAAAAACTTTTTATATATCTAATTTATACTGATGATTTTCTATTAAGCATAAATAAAAGCCGCTATAATCCTTGACAAATAAGAACAAATATTTTGTTTCCTTCCCAATGCTGCCGCCTCCATTATTCGCCCGCTTGAAGGGGGGGGAAAAAAAAGAAAAACCAAAAAGCAAACATTTTCCGCTGAGGCCATTTTTCATAAATTATTTGAAACGGAAACTATTTGTAACTTACGTCAAAACTCATTTCATGAAAGAAATCCTTTTTTTTCTCCTTTGAATTTTCCACGAGAATAATTTCAAAAGGAAACATCGTTAATCCGTAAAAAAAAGGTTTCTGCTTTTATTTTTTCATCGCTTTTTAATTTGGGAAAATTTTATTTAATTAATTTTAGTTTCGAGTGTATTTTGAATGAAAAAATTTATTTTCAAACACTCTTTCCAAAGTGCTTTTTTTTTTAAATCGATTCCTTTGGGGTAGTCTTTCCCGTCACGGGAAGGATTTAGTCATTTAATTTTTTTTTTGGAAATTTGAATGTACAGTTGAAAAATGGCCACTTTCGGGATTATAACTGTATGTATTTCACGAGGACGTCGAGGGTTAAATCCCCGAGGGTTATCGTTCCCAAAAAACTTCGCCCATTTACAGAAAGCTCTGTTTTCCCAACCCAAACAATTTCGATAAGATAATGAACAGTGACAACGGTCTCCTGGTTTTTCGGCCATAGACCACACAACCATAGAGGTGCAGATAAGGCTAAATAAAAGATATTCTATGGTTTGAATTGAGAGACCGCGTGTTTTCTCCGCTTATCTTTTATCTTCTCAATAGCAAACTGACATTCAGCTCCACTATAACTTAGAGATTTTTACTCCCAATCACTCATTATCATTATTTAAGCGATGAGAAACAACAATTTGTGACACTGCGACCCTGATTTATGTGGAATATCGAGAGCACCTCCTCCTGCTAAAGTGGCAGCAGACAAATTCTGCGAGTGAAGTAGAATCGTTTTCCTTTTTTACGAACCCAGATTTTCACCCCAAAGACGTGGAATTAGTGGGCCTCTCCCCTCCATCCCGTCATATTTGGCCTGGAACCTCTTCCTAATATCCGCACACGCTTCCGGCAGAAACAATACCGCTCGGTCGACGCGAAAGGCATATTTTTCCGAGTCTGTCGCCCTTTATCGCGGTCGTAAAAGCAGTAAATCCTCGGGTCAGCAGAAGCGAAAAAGTCAGCGTACCAGCAGCGTCCGAACCGTCGCCGCCTCCCCATTGATTCCCGGGCCAAAACCTTTTCGATAATTTCATAAATCAGCGTTTCAGATATTTATTCGATGCGGAAGCGGAGCGGTGTTGGCAGCGTTTCAGCACTTCGCTCCTTTCCCTCTCTCTCCGACGAAAATTACCAAATGATTTCATTTAAATGAAAACCCCAAAGAGTATTTTTCTGTGAATTTTCCGGAGAATCCCTCAGAGGGGTCAGCAGGTGTTCCATTTCCAAAAACCGTTTCCCAATGATATAATCCACCTATTTTTTGGCTTTTCATTTTCGTCTGCAGAAAACCAAATTTTAAATGAGATAATGAAAACTATGTTTCCTAAGAGAATTATTTATTTCCGTGAAAATAATAAATTTAAGCTTTCGACGAGGCCACAAAAAAATTATTCCAAATTCTTTAACAACAGATTTATGATTGTATTTTATCATTTCTCACTTTGTCGCATCGGTACTTTCCCAAACAGCAGAACATTTTCTATTTCTGAGGCAAATATTTCTGTGATTGTTCTGTAAAAGAAAATCAAAATGGCGTAGACGTTAATTTTGAAAATCCCTTACGAGGATTTCTCCTCAAAAGTTTTTAGCTCGGACAACACGGTTCAATTTCAGAAATAAAATTATTTGTTAAAGAAAAACGAAATAAGAAGCCGCTGTCATGGAAACTGCCCTGAGAAGGGTCACTGTTGACAGGAACTCAGTTTTGGAAAAACGTTTCGCTCTAATTTTTCCAACCAAACCTTCACCCCAAACATTTTGCTGCGAAACATTACACGAGTGAACCTAAAACGAACCTCGTCGAAGACCTGTGAATAATTAAAAGGCCCATCCGAAGAAAAGGCTACTTTTGCAGTGATTTCCCCATTGTTTGCGTGAGGGCCGGGGGTGTGTGCACCCCCAGTTTAAAAGACCAGGATGGAACCCACCCCGGCCGGGTTTCCTTTATTTTGTTTATAAAACATATTATAATAGAGAAGAGATTTCAGGGCATCGTCGAGAGAAATACGAAAAGTAAACAGGAAAATTTTCTCGACAAATTTATGAGATTATTTAGGTAAATAAAAGCGGGGGTGAGAGAGTTTAGTCTACTGACACTAATACAATAAATTGCAATAATGAAACAACCTCTTTTCCCCTGCCCCTTTCGAGCGCTAATCCCACAATAAAAGTAGGGTTTTCACGTCGGGGATGAAGAGGAGGAGAGACGGAGAGAGAGAGAGAGAGAAAGAGAAAGAGAGAAAGATGGACGACTTCATTCATCTCAATCTTTCAGAGAAAGTTTCAAATTGAAAAGAAAAAATTAAAAAGCAATAAAGTTAGTCAATAATGACGAGATGTCGGGAAATTTTTGTTTTGTTGTTCTGCCAAATTTTCTCTTCGCTCCTTTGGAGTGGGCGTTTCCACGGTTTCCTTTTTTTCTGCCAAATGCAAAAATACCCAAAACAAACTTTCATTTTAGTTCGTTTTCTCAGTCAAAATGTAAACTTATGATTTCAGTCAGAGCGGAAATGGAGTGCGATGCCGAAACGAAGGCAAATATGGCCTCCGGTCAAAGAAGCAAAGTGCGTCCCTTGTGATTTTCCCTTTATATAATAATAAAATAGAAGAGATTGTGTCCTCTTGTCTTTTTTTATAGCTTTGCAAAGAAACCTAACCACCCTCTAACACCGTAATTTACTACCCTCTTAACATCATTAACCCTTAAAAACAAATATTTTTAGTTTTGATTAAATGTAAATCTCAATTCCAGAGCTGACAACTGCAAAATGGCAATTTTCCTCAGACAAATACCGCCTCCTTCGTTTTTAATTTCTCCCAAAAACGCAACGGGTAATTAAGTAATTAATTATTCACATGTTCATTTATTGGATCATTAGCAAAAATCAATTAATAATAATTTCCTAAAAATCTTTCATTTTCTTTCGAAAAAGCAACGCGGTTTTAAGGAGCGCTTTTTAAATGCAAATTTCTCTTTTGTTCTTCGACTCCCACTATACTTTTTATTGCTGAACAGAAAAGCCTCCAAAAATAGCAAAAGACAAATTCGAAATCCCAAATTCTTTACAAATTACTAAGAACATGGCGAAATTATCTTTGATAGTTATTACCCATTTGCATCTTTTTTGATTAGGCAAACGCTAATTTTTTAATTAAAATCGAATTTATTAATTTAATATGACTGTAAATGTAATTTTTTTTTCTATTATTATTCATTAAATATTATCATTATATTATTATATTTTAAAATTATAAATTAGTAAAATATAATTAAAAGCTCAGTTTCGGAGAAAAACTTTGCTGATTTTTTCCTTTATTTCAGAAAGGTACGAATAAGGAGAGGAAAGAACAAATAATAAAAGGTTCAAGTGAAAGAAGGGAAAAAGGTCGCCTTTTCGACAGGGCATGGAAACATTAGGGAACATAATTCGAATCCCGGCGGAATGCAAAAAACCCCCAAGAAATCGTTCATTTTCAACTTAGGGGGAATTCGGGGGGAGGAGAGGTGGGAGGAACGGGTCGTCCAAATAAATCAACGCTTTTCCGAAGAAACAATGCGTTCTCATGTGTAAGATCGTTCACGTGGAAAACATTTTTCACTTCGTCACAATTCTTGAGAATTTCTTTCGACCTTTTCTTATAAACCTTCCGCTCGCCGACCCCGGAGGAAAATTTTCAGAATAGTTTCGAAAACTGAAAACCGAGGGTTTCCGAAGATAAAAGGATCATTTGTTGATCCTAAACTCATTCGCTTGTCTCGGACAAATTAATGTCGGAAGATATTTCATTTGCCGTTCGTTCTCAGTCAGTACAGAGCCGTTCTTTTCCTTCGGATTTTCATTTGTTTACCCCCGGGGGTTTTTCAGACCCCGAGCTTTGCTGTTCAGCAGTGCGAACTCTTCGATAACTAATCGAATCTTTACTGGAAATTTTGAAACCGGAATGTTCCGCTCCAATTGTCCATTCATTACACCGTTATTTTCCATTTCCTGTCTTATTTTTTTCTTTTAACAACTCTAAAGCAAAGGCTGACGGTCACCAGCCTCTGCTTGACAGAGCTATTATAACAGAAACTTAAGGGTTTCCAAACAAACTGAGAAACTTCTCCCGTATTTCCAAATGTAGCAAACGCTAAATAATGTACAAATTCAAAGTAGTAAACCAACCGTAAAGCACACCGAAGCCGCAGACAATGAGGCTCATTGTCGACCTCACGAAAACCATACGTGTAGTAAAATTCGAACAAAGGGGGGGTTTTGGGGGGGCGGAGACTCACCCGCGAGGACGCGGATCCAAAAACGAAAAAATCGTGGACGCGGGACAATTTTCTTTAATGAGTTCTTTTTTTTACGAGGCCGTAAACCCATAAACACAACACAGAATGCGCCATTAGAATGAGTTAAAAGTGAAATATGGGAAAATAAAATTGACCACGGCCACGACCACTTGGCACAATGAACAATTATTCTGCGGTAATCACTATCGCGAGAAATTTTCCGCTAGAGGGGAAATAGGTGACGTCACGGCAGCCTCCCCCAGAGCCTCGAAAATTCTGCCCGTTATTTATGGGCCGCCAAAAAGTGGGACAATTTTGCTCCTTGTTCCCCGCACGGGTTGGCTTTTGGCCAAATGTTTGTCTGTCGGGCGTCTCGTCACGTTTTGTTGCCACCCTCAGGTGAAAATACACCTAAATTTTCACGCTTTCTTTGAATACCTTCTCAAATATAGCTTTTCTCGGTCGGTATAATAGCTGTTCGAGTTCTCTTTTGTGATTTTGTATGGCTCTTTCATGAGGAGTACGTCTGCGTAAGTGTATTTCACGTGTCGTGTCCGTAATTCTGAGGTGTCTGTTTTCGATAAATAATAATAATTATGTGGGTGAAGGCAGAGAAAACACGAAAACCGCCCGCGGGGCCTTCGAGAGCGGCGGGATGGAAGGCAGTTTAGAATGAAAAGCCCTTCAATCAAAGCACAAACATGTCATCAAGGCGAAAAGCGACAAGTTTTCCCTCAACTCAAGGCCGTCCTACATAAAACGGTCCCTCGGGCCTCACTTTGACAAGAAAAGTCATCCCTTATAATTTGCATGCGAATTCCGGTTTGGTTCGTCCTTTGGTAATTTAATCCACCGCCGCCGCTACCACTCTTCTCCCCTCCCGCCACTTCATAACTCGTCTCAAAACTTTCCCTTCTCCAGTCAGCGAATTACCTTTTTTCTCCCGGATCTTGTTTCCTTCATTTTTTTTTTTTTTAGATTAAAAGAGGTCGGCTGCCGCTGTGTCCGTCCGTGGCGTTTCGACTGTTTCTGTATTCGATTAGAATAACAGAGAGTGGTGTGGAGGCGCGCGAAGGGGAAATTCACACTGCGGAAGTGCTGTTATCGGGTTACATTCGGAGAAGTTTATTGAATAATAAAAAAAGGCAAAAACGTTGAGGCTTTTTATTAACCTTTTTTATGCTTCCGGCTGAGAGGATAAGAACGTCAAACTAAGCTCTGATGAGAAAAACGAAGGTACAAAGAAAACAAATTGCTGTTGGATGGTTTCTGGACAAGTTCGGCGGCTGTCGAACCGGGTTTTTTTTGACGATTCATTCAATTTTAAAGTGGAAAGTGATGCCGAAGAGTTGTTAATAATTCAAGAGAAATAAATTACAGCTGAAGAAGAAAAAAGAAAAATTTCAGGAGGAAAAAATGGGGGAATTAATAAATAAAAAGCAAATATACATAAGAAATCAAAAAGATCAAAATCGAAAAAGTAATTAAAGTACTGAAAATTATTTTTAATTAGATTTTATTTAACCAAAGATTATTCACTTAAATGTTGTGATTATTTTCATCGAATATTGCATTTCTTCTCACACGGATCGATACCAAATTTGCCTCGTTGGTATTTTCGAAAGACAACGTCATGTTCTGTAATTATACTCAATTAGTCATTATAGTGTTGCCGAAGTTATTGAACCGTTCACCGCGCGATTAATTTTTATTTTTGTGAACCCCCTCCCGCATTGGAAAGCGCACCCCTAAGCGCGTTAATTATGACCGGTGCTGTCTAACGGTTTTATTTCAGCTAAAAAATAAATGTTTTCAACTGACAAAGGTGCAACTAAGAAGTGGAGACTTTCGAAACGGCAAACGTGATTTAATTGAAATCCAATAAAACCGTGTAACTTAAATTCGTTGCTTTCTTATTTTACACTAACTTCCATCAAATTAGTTTTTCCCATTCAGTAAGTTTGAAAGGCGAAATTGATCGCTCGATTCTTTCAACTCAGATTTTAGATATATAACATCGAATCTTCCTCTTCTTTTATTAAAGCAGTCCTGTTTATTTACGTAATTTAACCCCTCATTTTTGAGCTAATTTGACTCGACTAAAAAGAAAAAAAGACTTGTAGTCGTGATAACCCACTACGGTTTGAAAGAAAAAAACGTACGGTCGAAAATCAACAGCCAAAAAGGTTTGGGGGAGGGGGAGGGGGGTGAATCTGCTTAGGGCGAAAACCGATTACATACCACCTCGACCTTAAATATCCAGCTGAATTGCTGGCCAAGGTTCCACTGACCCGGAATCATCCCCCACTTTCTGCTCCGGGAGGTTTAAAAATAGAGCACATTATCGAACCCTTTCGAATGCCGCCCTCCCCGTGGCCTCGGAACCCCATCAATTGGTGTTTGAGGGGTGGACCTGCCCCGGGAAATGTCACGGTTCCGGCGCGGGGTGAGAGGGGGGGAAGGCTTTATCAGTTTCGGAGAAGTAAATTTGAGTTTGCTTTGTTTATTAAAAGGAAAGGGGCCTCCGAAGGTTTGAAAAGGTTCATTTAATTTCCGGATTCCTGAGAAAGTTTCAAGGAGATTACTAAACTTTGGTTAAACGTTAATCGAGGGACTTTCCCCCGTCCGTTTTTTCAATAAAAATGAACGAGGTGCTAATTTTTTCTCGCGGAATTCCCACCCTTAAAAAGAAATAATAAGATAAAACCCTTTACGCAGATTATTAAGCCGGGATGGAAAAGGATCGGTGATTTAATGTTAACTTTTGCAAATGTCGACAGTCTGACACACGACAGATGGCACAAGTAAAAGGTTGGGAGAGGATTCTCAAACACAATTTCCTTGTGAGTTTGTTCCAAATGAGGCTGAGACATCGATTTTGGTTTTTGAGATACGCCACCCGATTTAAATAATAATTTATCCATTTTGAGAGTTCCTTCGGAGATATTTTCCTCAGTCCATTTGATCTTTACATATGCAAAGAAGAAGTCTTTCCTCGAAATCGTTTCCATCTCAGGAGAATTTTAGTTGAAATATTTTCTGCTGAATTACAACAAAATTACATAACCGATAGAATTCAGCCTAATTTATAGGAGAGAGTTTTAAATCTGAGAATACTTTTGGAATAAACTTTTTCTCAATTTTTATGTGTCAATAAAACAATAAACGAGTAACTCCCGCTTAAATCCAGTCTTTGACAGCAAAAACAAAAGGCGCTTTTACGAGTGAAACCTCAAAAGCATGAATGAGAATATAAAAAAAAAAGAAAAGGAAAGAGTGAATCAGCAAAAACATTTCGGCAACGAAGACCAACCGACCCGATATGCAAAAAGTATAAAATTTTATTCCATCCTCACGTGCGACCCAGTTTCGGTGTTCTCTTATTAAGAAGAGTTTAGCAAAATAAAATCCGAGAAGGGGGAGTTGAGCCAATAAAGAGGAAGGAAATTATGGTCTCGTAGGAAACAGACTGCCGCGGCCCCCCATCATTTGCTGAAAACATTTTCCCCAAACTTTTGCACAGCCTTCTTAATAAATATCGTCCCTCGAGGCGTTCATCAATATTCCTAAACATTCCTTTAGCTTCCCCCAAAGGGCGCAGAGTGACATGTTTTGACTGGAGCCAAATTCTCCCTCGCAAGTGAACGCGCACTGGCGAGTGATACTGCTGACTGAATGTTCCCAATTTCCAAGGCGCACTTCCTCAGACGTTTCCAAAAATCATTTCATTCGCTGGTCGAGTCTCTCTTCAATTATTTAAACTCCGAGTCCATTAATCCTTCGCCGGGTCTCTTTGGCTTCCATTAATTATTACGCTTGTTGCTTACAATATCTGCATAAAATTTGTCGAACCTTTCGCGTGCTCTTCGCAATGTGCTCGAAAAGGGAATATTATATTAACGGTCAATGGTCCCATTTCGCAATGAGGCAAATTATTCCGCATAAATTAAAAGCGATGCGATTTATCATCCCCCGGCCGCCCCCATCCCCCTCAGCCCGCATTAACCATTCTTTCGTCGGAAACACTCCAAATCCTAAATCCCATTCATTAGGTCCTTGGGAAGTGTGGCCGAGCACAAACAAATTTCCGTTTCGAAGGCAAAGCTCATGCGCTAATCTCTCCCGTTTGAGGTTCCCACTAATATTTACTAAGACTCATTTAATTCCGAAAAACTTGAGATTCTTCGTCGACCTTTTTACTCCACTCTCAAATCCTTAAAAGGCAGATCGGAATGATTAACGTTCTTTGAAAATTTGTTGAAATGAGCGACGAAAGAATACACACAATGACCAAATTGCACTAACATTGTATGTAACTTTTTGACTTTGCTACTAAAATATTACACAAAACCTACAGCGGTGTACAAAAGAACGCGGGAACCATTTTCATCCAAACCTACAGAGTATTGAAAAGCTCTGTTAATTAAATATATTAAATCTTAAGCACGTTTGTCCTCACTTATGTATTATACTTTTTATTGTTTTTATTTCTGTTTATTCAACATTATCATGTATTACTATTAAACATTTGTTCAATATCTTTTCTGTATTTAACAAATTTAAATACAGACTCTACAATTTTATTAATGTTACTGTGTTGCCCCTTTCTAAATACTGCGCTGTATTGTACTGTTTTGTCCATTACTGTATTTACTATTTGTGAAGATTTATGTCGAATATAAGCATTAAGGGATGCATACATATTTCGCGAGAGGGGTAAGACAAAGTCATAGAGATTCAGCAAAAGCGTCTTAAACAAAACCGCTGACGCCATTTTTTTTATAAGGGGAGGGCACCAGTAACTGGGTGGAGACAGTAGTTAATTTAAGGTAATCCCGATAATCCCAGTAAAAATAAGCTCTGATTGTTAAATCCCTTCGGATGTGTGGGCGAACGGTTGAAGTTTTAATGGTAAAAGTCCGTCCCGTAACCTTATTGTTTATTGCTGAAGTTCACAAAATTTGAAAGCGAATATCATCGCAGTACAGTTTTGTACAATTTCGAGGAATAATGAGAAGGATAAATCGAAAGGCGAAAGCTCCCGCTAAATATCATCCGGACTCAGTTGCGGATGACGTCCCGCCGCCAAAGGTAAGCTGAAAAAACACTTTAAACACTTGGAAATAACCCTTTTCCAAGTCGGTGTTTTGGGAATTTTAGGAAAATTGGGGCGGAAAAATTTAATTTACTTTCTCGTTCGCTTTAGGAAATATTCAAAAGAAAAAATTAAGTACAACATAAAAGATTTTCATTACCAAAATTAAACTCCCTCTTCCTTACCGCGTTCTCCCTCTCCCGCCCTCAACCCCGATCGTTCCACCCTCCCCCCCCCCTCCCCCCCGGCTCTAACTTTCGCCGGAGTCGGACGTTTCTTTAGTTTTCCAATCAAAACCTTTCTCCAGAGATCGCGAAAGAAGAAAAGGATTATTTGTTAAAAGGAGCGTGAAATTTAGTTTCCTTTCTTTGTTCCCAAAGTCATGCGCATTAAATTAGCCGGATTTTTATGATTCTCAATCATAAGCCCGAAGATCTCATTGTTGAGTCGGAATGGCTGCTTTGTATTTTGTTTCTTTCCCCTCCCCCCTTCCCCCTCCTCCCCCTTTCTCCCTCCCTCCCTCCCCTCCCCGTGAAAGGTGAAATGGATTTTATTGTCGCCGGAGAAAAACATTTTTATATTTCTCTTGTATGACTCGAGAGCGGCCATGTTATGGCTTTCACCCCCCATGAATTTTATGTTATCACTAATTGCACCGGTGGACACAAAGAATCTCCCGCACTGACACACTCTTCTCTCCTTTCCTTTTTACACGATTACACCCAACTCTCGTCAAATTCATTTTCTTGTATTTCAACAAAGGAAAAATTGAAAAAATCCGTGTCGCGTTTTGTTCTCATGCAATTGCCAGCGAACGCCTACTTTCATAACACCCCCAATAATTACACGGCGAGGTATAACATTACAAAAGCTCCGTATGTTCAGGAAAATCACGAAACTGTGAAGCCGACGGTTGACGGGACGAAAGTGATTTAGCGGGTCGCCCAATTGCTCATTTGACCGCCATTAACGAACACAGATTCCTTCGTTCTTTCCCCGTTCAACGAATTATTACTCCAGACGGCCCTGAGAGGGAACACTGACCGGAATCTCTATGCGGAATCAATGTCAGCAAAAGGAATCCGCTTTTCACTTTAATTTTACATAAAAAAACGGGGAAAACCTCTCCGAGAAAACTTGCTACTTCATTAAGTTCGCAAATCTTTTATTTTTAAAGAGCATTTAAGACGTTAATGAAGCAAAGTGCTGACTGCGAGGCATCCGTCTTCACGTCAGTTGCAAACGAGTTAAAATTAGTGAACCGCTTTCCATGAAACTGCCCTTGTTTCCCGGTTTTTAACTTATCAGTGACGGGAGAGCTAATTTTTTAAATTTTCATTCAAATTTCCCAACGGTTTTTACAAACAAAAACCAAACTCGACCGAAATGGTGGGAAGAGTGCTTTTTGCGCATAAGCGCATTATTTCATCGCTTACAGTCCCGATTACACTTTGACCGTATGCGAATGTGTCAACGAATCCCTTTCTCCAATAAAAGTTTTATCTGCGACCGATTTGCTCTGCTCTGATTTTCCGTTATTACGTCATTTACGACTTCCGCGTGGTTGACCGCTTTCTCCCACTTTTACCCCTATTTAACATTTTACCCTTTTAAAATTTTTTTTTTATAAAACCAGACTCTTGAACTAATTAAATCTTTATTTTTCAGCATTACATGATTAGTTTAAACAACTTCTAATGTAATTAACTGGAAAAGAACCATTTCCAAAGTTTTATTTTGAAGAATACTTATAATTATATATATTTACTGCAATTTTTATATATAAAAAAAGACACTACCTTATAACCCTTAGCTGGCGTCGCTGAATAAAATTCCTTTGCTGAAATTTCTCTATCGAAAATTCCACTACGAGATATCTCGTAGCTGACACTCAATGGGTTAATTTTTTTACTGAAATTACTCTCGCAAAGACCCCAAATTTCAATATAAAAAAATATTTGAAAAGGGTTAAAATACTAAAGAAAATAAAGACTTAATCAATGTCGCAGTAAAATAGCCTATTTTCTTTTCCAAATTAAATTCAACAATTCTCTTAAAACTTCACTTTGAACAATAATGAGGGGATATTTATCAAATTTAGAAAAAGAAAGCAAAAATTTACAAAGTGAAAAGTTGTAAGATTTGCATTGTTTGCATATCACTTTGTGACCATTCAACCCTTATAAATATAAATGAGGTTTTGGTCGCGTTAAGGACAGAATCGGTTTCCAAAGACAGAACCGAAACTAATGACAAAGAAGTCAACCATTGAAAGGGGTGTAACGGGAAAGGGGGAACAATGACTCGTGTGTGCAATGAACCGGGGCTTTGGGATTTGTCTACGCCATAGATTCTACCGCCAAGAAGAAGACCTACTGTTCGAGTTTGTTTCGGATGACAGATAGTGTTTCTTGGCTGTGCCGTTCCGCCATGCTTTTCAATTGCGTAGGAGTATTAACCCAATTTAAACCTCCGTTTCGAAATGACCATTCGGCCGAACCGTCTCATCCTCTAAAATTACTTATGTGTTAAATTGTCCCGTAATCTAATTAAAATATCTTCCAAACGCCCGCAAAGCCGGCGGCCACACAAACGAATATAATTCCCGTCACGGAAAAATCCTTCGGGACTTCTCCGGGTTCTTCTGGCGGCTTTAAATCCCAAATCGCAAAAGCCGACCCTCATTCTTTTGCAACGTCTTATCACTTCGATCGGCGAATGAGCAAAGGAAACACATTTTCTTCTCAATCCAATCAACGATAACTCCGCCGGGAAGGAATAATTTTCCCCCTATTTCCCCCCCACCCCCGAAAAAAAAACCGTAATTAAAATTCAAAACAAGCCCTTGTTCTTTTTTTCGTGGGGTGGGGGGGAGGGAGGAAAATTCGACTTGCGTATGACGTGTAAATATCAGAAGTTTCACGCTAATTTTGGTTTTCATAACATGCGATATTGTTTGTTACCGATGGTCGATCCCTAAAAGCTTCACTAATTGCACCCTTCGCTCAATCATGGCGGTTACGATCCGATATATGAAATTTCAACCCGGCAATAAGTCTATTAATGCGGGGTGAGACATTATTTAATTTATTTTAAAACCGCAATCCATTTTAATTCGTTCATTTCCTCTGTTTTTTAATAGCAATAAAAAAAGTGATTAATTAACGGCAAATGCAACACAGATTCGCATTCTTCTTTTAAATTAAGACTATTACTCACTCCCGGTCGCTGTGCCGATTTAATCCAATTCATAAAGGGTTTTTTCACCCTCGGAGGATCTCATTTACTCGGATCATCAATCTGCCAGGATGTATTTACCGTGAATAAGGTCAGAAGGTCAGAGGCGAGGTTTGTCCTCGTGTCAGGATGGGAAAGAGTTCCGGAACAACCAGAAATTATGGAACTGACGACTGGGCATTGATTGGTCAATGAAGGAACTTCTTCAAGCCGTTAATCGCAAATTCACTGTATCAGAATTTCCACTCAGACAGAAAATCAGAGGATGACGAGAGTGGTTCGTTAACGGCGTATCTGTGACCGTTTCAATAATAACGAAAATCTAATTGGGGAATTAAAGTGGAGTGATAACTATCGTCAGATTTATCGTATGGTTGTTTCGTTCGCTCACTTATCTATTTGCGTTTACACAATCCCCGTTTGTTAGAGCCAAGTTATCGATTTAAATACTTCTAACGTTATCATTTAGTTTTCCGTTGAAACGTTCGCGATTCGGCGCGGTTGTTTTTGTTTCTTTTCCTCCTCTTTAAAATGCCAGCCTACCTCCCTCCCCCCCACCCTCCCCTCCCCCCCTCCCTCCGTGATTCTCTAAAATTTGTTAGTTATTCTAACCTGTGAAAATTCTGATTTCATTCAATTTTACTGATACCTTTATGTTTGTTTCCTTCTTTACATTTCCGCCCAATTCCACTCGAATGGAAAGTTAAAAAGGAAATGAAAATAACTGAAAGGCTCGTTCACACCTCTCTCTCTTAGGATTGCCTCGGAGTAAGATTAAAAAAAAGCTTTACAAAAAAAAAGGAAAGGCACGATAAATCCTTTCTAAAACAAGCAGAAGGCTTTTCCTGCAGCGCAAAAGAGAAAAAAAAGTGGTTTTATTTAAAAACTCGCATCATATGAAATATATGCTTTTGAATTTCTCATCGATATTTTAATGAGGGATACTTTTGGAAGGTAAAATATGAAACGTTTCAGAGAAAAGGAAACCACGAGGGTATCCACAAAACTAATAAAGGGGTGAAAATGTGCGATTTCGGGTGAAGTCAGTTAACGGCCACATTTTAAAGGAGTGGATGAGAGTGAAAGGGGAAAGCGTTTTTAGTCAGCAACGCCACTTGAAATTTTTTCTTCCATGCAAAAGTAGTTCCCACCTTTCTTTTCAGGTTCGACTGGAGAGTCGTAAATCTTCTTTTTTTTTGCTTTCCCTCTTTTTCGGATTATTTTCGGTGAAGGGTTGTAAGTTTCACACTCTGACATTTTTACTCTCTTCTTCTGTCTTTTGTTCGACTTTAATGCTTTTGGTCTAGCTTTTTAAGTGTTTATGATTTCCCCGTCGAGTGTCTGGATTATTTTACTCACATTCAGTCACTTCTGTCTTCGTATTTTTTTCCTCTTTGGAGGAAAATCCTCCGCGTCATTATGTATTTTTAAATAAGCATTCCGTGCACATCCCGGAAAAGATTCCTTTAGGCAAATTCACTGTTTAATGTCAGTATGAATTATTAGTGATACACAAAATATCACTTTGGCCAAACAACAATTCGCCCACTCGCATTTATTATTATTCACATAAGAAGCCGAATATTAAAAATTAATGCATTAGTGACAGCTTATCAAAGTGAGTTTGTTGCCCGAGGCCTTTGACAACCTTAATGAAAACCTTTAACAACTTTTAGGAAAAAAAAAGGAAAACGCGGCAAAGGAAATAAAAATCTAAACGTGTCAGACGTCAACTCTTTAGCAAGACATGGCTCTCCTTCCACCCGTGTTACCCTATTTAATTTTCAACGAATTCAAAAATTAACTAATTTAAATTTTCATTTCATCATTTTCCGAAGCGCGAAAAGCAAAAAAACGTGCGAAGTGAAAAGCATTTCGGAAATAATGTATTTAAAGTGGAAATCTGTGTACCCCGAGGAGGGGGCGAAAGCTTTAGAATTTTCCCAAATAACTAAACAAAGGAAAAGTGTTAATTTACGTGCACTCGTCGCAGTCGGTATCCCGGAAAATATCGACACCGGATTGAGATTGGGAGTGACTTCTTTTGGTCCCCTTAATTATTTAAAAGGTGATTAGCGGTGTGCATTAATAAAATAACCCCGAACGACTTGACGAAGACTGGGACCGACCAATGGAATCACTTGCGTGTGATCGGTTTTCTAAGGAATTCCTTACTTTACGTCTGAATCACTTAGACAGTGAAAATTTTGGAGGGAAATTGGCCAACGTGAAATTATATTAGCGAAATGTTAACGGAAGCGTTTCACAACTGAGCTTAAGTGTCAGCACATATACGGCGTTTCTCCAAACATGTCTACATCCATGATGGCGCCCTTTCACTGTGAGGTTTCCCCCTTTTCGCTTCAGTTAACGAGAAATAAGGCAGAGCTTAAAGGGTTATGTGGAGGAATTTTTGCAAAATAAACCTTCAGAAATAACCCCTTCGGCCTAATTATAATAACATTAAGTGTTGATCCAAGCAAAAATCCTTTTACGGATTTTCCTGAGGAATATACGCGCAGCCAACCTTTTCGGCCGCGGGCCAAAACTCAGAAATCATATTATCCGACGGACCGCAAACGGACGGACCTTCAGACTTTTTTTATTTTACATTTACTCGCTGGGGTCACCGAATGTTGCTGAAAGAGTTTTCTTTTTATTTTAAATATTCCCTGCTTTTTATTAACTGGGGTTGCGGTCGACTCCGCGAAATGACTTTTCGTGGGCCGGGGGTTGCCCACCTCTGACACGGCCTACGTTTTTCCAAATTCTGATAAATTTAACAGTGAACTTTTCTTTGATCCAAATCTGCTCTGTGAACTTTAAACAAAACCTTCGAGATGACAATAATTCTGCTCGAGAAATTCCATCGCGTTGCTAACATTTTGACACAACTCACTGTCACAGGTCTATAATATATCTTGAAGGAGCTAAATTTAACACCTCAAGGTTGTCTCATTGCTTATCTAAATAATTTAGTGTCTCAAATGTCGTCGGTGCGTCACTGCAATCCAAACTAATTGGTCGAATTCTAATTGTTTTAGCAAATATCCCGGATGAAGATGCATCTTTTAAAAACTATCCCTACATTTTTCTCCCCCAACAACATAAAAAAGAACAGAGACCGTATGCAGTGTATGAAAGGGGTGAGAAGAAATTTACTGGATTTTGATAACGCAGAAAACGCAGACACAATCAACCAAAAATACACGGCTAAAGGATTATTTATTTTATTTTGCGATTTAATGAAAGAAAAACTTTCCCTTTAAGCTCTCCCCCCCACCCCTTTCCCTCCTGAAACAAATAGGCTAATGTGATTTTCCTTCGCTTTTTGAATTATGAAAAAAAAATCGGAGTAAAACAGGAAAAGTAAAGAAAATTTGCATAAAGGAAGAGAGGATTTCGAAAGTTCATTTTGAAAAAAAGGAGATGATGACTTGAATAAAGAAAACTATCTGCCAATGTTTTGAGAAAAATCGGTGGGGAACCCACACAATTGGCCTTAAATCTCAAATTCTGCTGCGGTCTCCATTCGAAACACAACACTTGCATAAAACCGGCATAGATAATATCCACAAAGAATAAAACTGAAAAAACAAAAAAACAAACCGGGGGACGAATTTTTACTAAAAACGGCAAAGGAAATAAAGCAACCGAAGTGCACCTTTCCCTGTGTTCCTGGTGTAACCGCAAGAGGGTCGACTTTTGAAAATCTAATAAATCCAAAACGCAGATGTTTTGATCTGGAAGAAGGCGCTCATACGTAAAGAGAAAGTCGTTCTATGACCGCAAAGGAAAGAAGTCGAAAAAAGGTTAAAGGGGAGGAAAAGACAGGAAACCGCATCGCTTCACACATTCAGATGGCTTCCTATCATTCTCAGAAATCGATATTCTGTTTCCTGGGCTGAAACCTTTGCTGTGCTTTCCCACCTCTCTTCATGTCATCCTCAAGTTCCGTTGCACTCTGCTCAATCCCCATCATCAAGTGTGAGTGATTGCCCGAACGCATTACTCAATGGAGTAAACAAGGCATGACCGCTTTTCGAAAACTCATACTAAAAATAAATTGCAATTAAAATGGATAAAAAAAAAGTTTTTAACAGGAAACCAAAGATGAGACTAATTACGGCTGCCCCAAAAATACATAATTTTAATAACTTAACCGTAACGGATTACGCAACGTCTGAATAAACAGAAGCGTAGGAGGATTAATCGAACTGCTGAGAGATCATATATGTATTTGGTCGAGATATGGGTGTTTTTGAGGGTGAGGGTTAAGCAATGCTAACACCGCTTCTCTCATGGCCATTCTGTTTTTTTAAAAATATGGCGGACAAAAACTTAATTTATACGGCTGTGAAAAATTTTAAATAAACATTAAGATTATAAACTTTTATCTGTCCATTATGCAATCCTTTTTAATTACTAAAACCACTACAAATGAAAAGTGAATGAGCACAAGGCGAATTTTAACGTTAAACTGTGTAATTATTTCGCTCCACTTTATGACTTCTGCTTAAGGTATACACGGCGTTTAATCACCGAGAATCCCTAATTTAAGGAGTAAACTCTGCTGAAAATTTCCAGGGAAACAATCTTGAAAAACTAATAAATCAACCCCGTGAATTTTCGCACTCATTCCACTCTTTGCTTTATATTTAATTACGATAAAATACATTTAAAAAAAAATTACCATTTGTGTGGTTTTGCGGGGTTTTATGCACTACAATCTGAAAACGGTTGAGTCCCAACTTTTTTTAGATAACTTCCACATAAAATATTAAACTTTTCACGTGTTGTAAAAGATTTGGGGAAACTTAAGCGAGTTTCGCAAGCATTCTGGAAAGCGAAAGGGAAAGTTTCAAATGAGAGGGAGGAAATTGCGGGGGGGGGGGGGGGGGGGGACGGAAAAATGTTTCCGTTTCGCTTCCGTTTCACCCGATGCGTTATAATCCAAAGCCGAACCTTGGGGTTAGCAGATAAGGCAAACTTTCAATTAGTCTCTTTTCCATCCGGTCAGAGTTGAATTTCCCTCAGCAGTGGAATTTTGTATTGTTGAAAAGAAAGGAGTTTCGGGCAAAGTGACCTAAGTAAATTTATGTGATTCTTAAACTAACCTTGGGAAGGGGAAGCGGAAATGAAAGGATTAATCCCTCCAAAAGCTCGGGGCTTTAAAAATGAAAAAAGTTAAATCGAAGGCTTATTCTTAGTTTACCCCTTTCCTTTCTTTTTCTCCATACATTTTACTCTTCACATTTTATAAAATATTTAACAAAATTATTTCTGAAAAGCCGCTCACAGGTTTTGGACTTATCTCTAACCATTTTGAGAAATTTCCAAGGAAATTGGAAAACTTTCATAGATACAATGGGAGTCTGAGAACCGATAAAAGTAGAAACGCTTAAAGCAAAAACCAATAAGCTATAGCTGAAATATTCCGGCAACAAAATCTATAATCAAATATACATTATTTGACTAATTCCTGGTTTTTTCAAAAGCCAAACTGCGGCTCCATAAAACTAAGAAACGAAACAAATACCTAAAACACAAATATTAAGAAATACCTGAAATAGTTCCGAATTTCAGAAGCCCTTTGGAAAAATCAAATTATAATTCCGAAAAACAAACAACCAAAGGTGGAATTCAATATAAGCTTTTCTTCGTTTTTAGTTCCAATATTCAAAAGGAAATAAATATTTTTCTCGACGGAATAAACATTATTGTTGGAATCCCAAAACAAACGGTCTGCTTGTCTGAATTATCAGGAGTGCCCCTTTCGGGCTTCGGCCGAAAGAAGCTCCGAGGGCGGTGCAAATGTCGAGGACTTTCCAACTTGTTTTTTTCCTCGGGCCATTTCCTCATAAACCAGAACGGAGTGGAGCCTTTTCAAAAACACAATTTAATGAAGCGAGTATTGGACTTGACATTTCGCTTCGTAAAAAGAGCAACAAGAAGCCGAAGGTCTACGAGAATGAGATCGCGGGAAAAGAAAGCACGGGAAAGCGCAAGAATGGTTTCAAATGTCTTCAATGTTTCACTTTTTACACTCCAAATTCTCATATAAAACAGGTTTACACATCTGTTTTCCACCAATACTTAAAGCAATTGAGATCAAACATTAATTACTAAAGATGATCACTGTATTTTTCCAGGCATAGCTTATTTTCATTATAAATAGAAAACACCGGACGCCTTTTCGATATATTTACACTTTAACTGGGCTTAAATATTCGTCTGCGCATGCGCAATTAAGCATTTTCTTTAATTAGCAACCTGCTCCAGTCGTCTTTCGCTTGATCCGATTTTGAAAAACCACTGTCTTTTAGCCGTGAGTAATCCCGGGCGAACTTGTTAGCGTTGTCGTTACCGGAGATTTGCTAATTATTCTTGGAAGCCAATCCGAAGAACCGAAGCTCTGTTTGGAGATTTCACAGAGGTGCTCTGGTCTACACGTAGCCATTGCAGCCGAACTAAACCGAAGCCCTTTGACAGCAACAACGTTTTCCCGTTTTCCCCTGACCCACTCAACCGCGGAAAATTGTCCAAATTAAACTGCAGACCTCAAATGCATTTTGTTAATTGTTTGCTTTGTTGCAAATGCCAAACGTCCCACTTTGTGTGAGCCACCACCTATGCAACCGGTTTTAATTATTAAAATAGCTTTGGCATGGAATGCTCGCGAAAGCTTCAGAGGAATTTTGTTTTGGTAGAATTAATTAAGTGCAGCGAAAAATATTTAAGTCGGGGAATGCACGAGAAAATAAATGATGGGTAAAAGAAAAGTCTGCAGGCCTTGAGAAAAAAAAACGACGAAAGTTTTTCTCTCAATTAACAAATTTAAAATACACATTTTTCTTCACAGAAAATTATTTAAAGATATTTTCGTGATCGAAATGAAGCAGTAGAAACGCCTCCCGATCAAACACGTTCAATTTTCTCTGTGATTCAGTTAACTGCCGCCCGAAGTTTGAATAAGTTTCCGCGACAAACGCTGAAAATTTGCCAAATTTCAATGGAAAGGAGGTGGGAAAAACCTACTGCATCTGAATTCCAATAAATCCCCTTCCACAGCTTTTCCAAATGTAAATTCAACAAACAAAGAAGTTCTTAGGCCTGGAAAGCTGAAGGGGGAAAGGCGCAAACAAAAGAATTCTTAATAAAAGACTATTCCTCAATCAAAATCAACTCGAACGTCATTTCTGGAATCGCCATTTTCATTCTGACACTCAAATGAGTTTGTTTGATTTTTCTCTTTTCGCCATGAAAGACTAGAAAAGCCCGGGGAGGATAATGACCTGCAATTACAATCATTTTTTTAATATTTGCAAAAAGCTCCAAACAATGCAGCGAAAAAGCACAAAGTTAAAAAATTGGAACTGAAGACGGGGTTTTTCATCGAAATTGAAAAAGAGCGCGGAGCAATTAATCCCAGCGTTTTGACCCATTAAGCGAATTTTGTCCCGGTCGCTTTGCGTTCCTACAGGGAAGACAAAGGCCCGGGAAAGGGTTACGGCTTCGTTTGTTCATATTTTTTTCTTTTGGACTGATGGCCGCACAATTTGTTTGTCACGACACGGTTGGTCGCTTACAGTAACAAAACAATTTCGGTTTTGATGAGGATGATGAGGTTGATGACGGGTGTCAAAATTAAGATGAATTGTGAAGCTGCATCTGGAAATATTCATCGTCCTTGTCTTTCCTTGAACGTTCGCCCTCTTCTAACCTTATATAATACTGCTGTCGTTTTTTCAATTATTTTCTCAAAACTTACAGATTCTATAACTTGGAGAAAATAGTCTTTTTACCCACCCTAATTAAGAATTTATTAGTGCTTATGTCTCGAAAGCGCTTTAATCATCCTCCGGAAGTATTAACACGTCTCAAACAGTAAAATAACACAACTATAATAATGCTAACACCCAAACATAGACGGAATTAGAGAAAGAAATAAATTTACTACTCAATCAATGACAAACATAAACGAAAACGCACGAGCCGCCCTCATTCCCACGTATTCTGGATCATCGCTCAGCATATACGTGACCAGCATTGGGAGTACTGACTCGAATGTGTTGTAAATGCTGGCCAGGAACAGTGACACTTTACAGTACCTTTTACCCCACGACAAGAAACACTATTAATTCATCGCTGACTAAAATATTTTAAGTGTGAAATAAAATTAAAGTTTTTTAAACACCCCTAAAAAATACCAATAATTCTTTAAAGGTCAAATAGGAAAAACAAAAGTCTCCCCTTACGATTATTTTTTTCTTAAGTCATGCATCATTCCTGACGGGACCTCCTCCCCTCTCCCGTTTTCAAACAGCAACTTATTTCTCAGAAACAATTATACAAGAGGAAGGGAAAAACGAAGTCACGCAAACTGTAAGCTTTGTGCTCGGCTCGAGGGTTGGATATGCGAATTACGTAACAGACGGGAGTATTACTCACACCGCCTTTACTGAATGGAAATTCAAAGGGAACCTTAATGCACATACTGGAAATGCACATTCGGGATCTTATGGGATTCCAATTAATGTCGTCTCATGACTTGAGAATACTGACTGGACAAATAATCCATAATGAATGATGAGAACTTTCGGGCAGATTAACTCGGTGAAACCTCCGAATTTAATACAGTCCCGAGGGAAAGGAGGAGGAAGGAGGAATAACTGCTTCATCAAAATTAAACAACGGAGTTTGGTAAACACAAATTTGGGCCATGTGCATCAATTCGTGTCATTTGAACCGCCTACAATGTGAAAATATTTTTTTTCCTTTATGTTGAGTTATTATAAACACTGACGAATTCCAGTGTTATTTTTCTCGGTCTATTGTGTATGTCCTAAACAATGCATCCATCTCCAGTTAGTTATTTTCCTTTTTTTCCTCTTCCTTTCGACGAAGAAAATGGGAAAAAATGTTTTTAAAGAAAACCAAAACATTGAATAAACAGAAGAAAAGAAGGATGGGGGTGGGGGGGGTGAGAAATTTAATGAGCGTGGGCGCCTTTCATTTTTTAAATTAAGAGAATTCAGGGGGATATAGACATGCATTTTCCTTTACAAATTTGTTAAGGTATTTTAAGTACTTAAGGTATAGTAAGTTAATATTTTAAGTAAGGTATTTGACATTGGTATTTATACTTTTTGTCATTACAAAAATTCCCTCCTGGAAAACTATACATATTCGAACAGATAGAAATTTAAAATTAAAACAAGCACAAATATTGTTAATTACTCAGACAAAACCACCTCAAAACAGAGATTTCGAATCTTTCTGTCTCCCCTCTTTTTATTTTTTATTTTGTTTAATATTATTCCCCTCAATTTCAGTAACGACCTAAATTTATAATCCTCGCGTGATACTGTAATTTCTTTAAAGGTCTACCCAAATAATAAGTCACATTATATATAATAAATATATAACAAAAAATATTGAATTATTATCCGTAATAATAATTTTTTTCGTTTATATTCGCAAAAAAAAAATCGCCCATTCCACAAAAGCCCTTTTTATAGAGACCATTATAATCCAACCTTTGGAATTTGAATTTTACTTTTCTTTTCACGTCACATATATAAATCCAATACTCACACCCTCATTTTATGCCCTTTGTCTGTTCAATTCAGCCCCTTAACTTTTGTTTTAAATCTCAACAAAACCGCTCCTTATTAACTAAATCCAAAATTATTAACAATAATAACACTTTAAAAATAACCCTTTATATTCAAACCTATTTTTTATATTCACGTCGTCATTCAATTTTCATTTTACAAAGCGAAAAAAGGAATTATTTTTAAGCATATGGGAATGAAGACACCCTGATCGGTAATAAATCAACCCTTTGGAAAGCGTAGACAAAGAGCATAAGGACAGTAACGACGAAACCTTTTTTTTTAATTACCTTTTGGGGGGTTATTTAAAAAAAAATTTTTTTAGAAAACTTTTCTGGGAAATTCGCCCTCCACCAAATTTTTTAAATCGCTTTGATATCGTCTTGAGCGCAGGGTGTTCGTGAAGCACGAGATGGTAGAAATTAAAGAAAAAAAACTTTGAGATTTCGTTGCAATGTTTTCAAAATGGCTCCTCCCATTTGTAGGCAAACGTTTATGAAAAACCTTGTAAAGTAATGCAAAACTTTTTTTCACGTTTTTATCATTTTTAATCTCCCTCTTCGTTCCTTTGTGCTATGTTTTCCTCCTTCATTTTTAGATAATAGATATGTATGATAATATTTATTTTTTTTCATCATTCTTTTTCCTTCTGATGATTTTTTTGAAGTTACCGAATTTTCTTAGAATATCTTTTCGATCTCTCGGTAAATTTTATCATTTTGGTTCTTATCCTTTTCATTATTTTTTCTTTTCGCTGAATTACTCTATGTGAATGCGAATCACATTTGTCATATAAATTCTGTCAGCAGTTCTTAAAGAAGTTTTCCCACTCTCTTTTGCATTCTTTTATGCGCACCGATTGTAAAATTAGACCAAATCGAGCTATTATAAAATAAATGCTCTGCCTCAGTTCAAATAAAATAGAAAAGAAGACAGATGTTGAATATTTTTTACATTCAGAGAATTTAAAAAAAAATAACGAAAAAGTGAGAAAAAGTGTTCCAAATTTTAATGACCGTATTTTATATAAAACGGTGAAATATAACCAAACGAACGCCATTTTGAATTCACTGACTAACCGCAAATGTCAGAGTGTTTGCGATGATCAATGAATGGAAGCAAAATCTGCCCTGTGATGCGGAATTGATTCAGCTGGGGCTCACATTAATTAAAACTAATAACAAAGAACGTAAGTGAAAACATTTCCAAATCCAAAATTTTTCATTTGAAAACAAGACGTGAAGATGAAAAGGTAAAAGTAACAAAAAGCTGAAAGCAACCGTTCTAAATTAAAGTGAAAAATCCCGTGAAACGAGTCGAGATAAATTTCAAACTCCCACAAAATTCCAGACGGCGGAAACTGAAATTCCATTAAAAACAAACCCCGACCTTCGATATTTTAATAAGAAGAAATCCGGGAACATCCCGGACTGAGCTTTTGCCCGATGGAAAAGCCGATACACTCCGAAAAGCTTTAACAAGTTTTTAACAACTTCATCTTGCTTTTACTCTTTTTTGTTGTCGTCTCGCAAACACACCCGACATAATGTCATCATTAGGTAAACTCGGTTGCGTTGGCCCGGTAAAAAGTAAAAGAAAGAAAAAATCAGGGAAAGTGAAAGGAAAATTCACTTGGGTTAATAACGATTTGCAAAAACTATTTAACAATCGATTTGCTTTCTCTGTGGAATTCCTCGCGATGTACAATTACCTTCCGGAGATGACAGAACTTTAGAGAGAATTCCAGACGTGATATATTCCTCCGCCATAATTCTCAAACTGAGCAAAGTCTTCGGAAGCCTTCCAACTTACCTAAAACAAAATTCAATAAATTAGTATTATGCCAAAGAAGATTCCAAAGCTGTCTTTTCAAGTCGAAAAATATTTCCTTTTAATGGAATTTTTGAGGATGCATTGATGGGGAAGTAAAACCCATAAATGACAGGGGATGTGAAATGAGCACGTTGCGTCTGACATCCGGGAAAGGGTTGTCCAGAGTATTCCCTCAGTCGTTTCAAATTTTCAAAGTGAAAATCTCTCTCAAAGAACTCAACGTATCTCAGAGGTTTATAAGAAACTGTTTAAGCAACCGTATCACTTTAACTGAAGCTTTTTTTCCGTACCATTTCACGGATGTGAAACCAAACAAATCTCAAATTAAGCATCGCTAAACTGAAGCTCAGAGCAAGCGGCCATTTTTTTTTAACCGAGAAGAAAAAAAAATTGCAGCTTTTAACATCCATTCTTTATCCAATTGAGTAAAAATAACTGAAGGAAAATAAAGTTACAGAAACAGCTCGATTTTTTTGTCTGAGCAAAATTCTATCTAATGGTCGTAAATGATGAGAAAAAAAAAAGTTGGTTGAAGATAATCAGAAAGCGCATTAGTTCAGAGACTTCGCAGAAGAATACCTCAAAACAAGAGGAGAAAGCTAAAAGTGTTCGGATGTTTAAAAAGCCATCAGAAGGTGCACTTGAATGAGTGTCCCGTCATGAGGAAGGGAGGAATAAGCTTTATCCCTGACCGTTCCAATTAGGGTCAAAGCAACAGAGGGTAAAGTCAAAATACATAAAAAGTTCTAAGCAGTCTGATAAATGACGTTTTCGCGCCCCTCAAACGCCATAGAAACCCCCTTCGAGCAATAAATTCATTACAGAAAGCAAAAATCCCTCCATTTTCTTTCGCACTCAGCTTTTGTATGACTTTAAGTGAGAAATTATCCTTTGCTCGCGTTTTCCGTTCAAATTACACTTGTCAGTTGGTAACAATGATTAAAGCAGATCGCCTAAGAGTTTTCCAAGACAGTTGGCAGCGGGAGTGGGGGGGGGAGGGATTTTCGTGTTTTCACGCTTCATTTGAAACCTAAAATCCAACTGTCGAAAAGCGCGGAATCATCAGCAGCCTAATCTTATTTATCCGATTCTTTATAGGTATCCCTAAATCCTCCTAAAAAATTCTATTCTTCCGGATTTGTAAAACCCTTTGCGACGCACATATTTTCCATTTTTTTATGGCTTCCACGAGGAAATATTTTAAAATTTACATTTTTTTTCCTTTAATCAGGGATTCTTTTTTGTTCACGCGCAGTAATTTTCAGAGTTAGGGAAACCAGGCAGCTCACTTCTCCCCAATTTTTCTCCCTTTCATCGCCCTCGGACTGACTTTTAATCACTTTAAATTGTAATGTGAGTTCGAATTCATTTATAAGGGTTTACTGATGAGAATGGAATACTTCACTTCACTTCATATAACCCTTCTTCAACACACCGTATACGTATAAATTTATGAGAATTTCTATAATGAAATGGATTTTAGCCCATATTTAATTTTAATCTAACGTTTTATAATATTGAATATTCAAATAAAATATGAAGAATTTGAGAATCCTCAGTTTTACAGAAAATACAAAAAAAATCCATTTTGACTGCCTTTACATAAATCTGAACAAAATGTTCACCGATTTTTGGAATCGTCAAAAAACAAAAATCGACTGCGATTATTTCAAAAATTTAACAAAAACTGTTTTGTCAATAAAATTTATTTGTACGAATTTATTTCCATTCTGAGAAATTCTTTCTCTTTTCTTCTGTTTCCAAATGCGTTGTTCTTTATCTATCCTTTCCCCGTATTCTTTTCCCGTAAATGAGTTTAACGGAAACAAAAGTCGGAAACCATAAAAAGCGAATGAAACGAGAAAATGTGTTTTCACCAAAGCTTCCGGTGACGGAAAGACAGAGAAAGAGGGGAAGAGAGAGAGAGAGAGAGAGAGAGGAGAGAGAGAGAGAAATTGAGGGCGAAGGGCGAAGCAGAAAAAAAAAGCAGAAAGGAATCTTTTGAATCACCATAAGGCTAAATAACTTTGAAAAGTTTCATTAAATGGACAATGAATACGAAATCAAAAGGATTTTGTTCTTTTTTCAGTGTCAAATTACGGAGCAAATTTGACGGGAACCCGTTTTTTTTAAAAAATTCGGCAAATTAAAGGATGACGACGGTGAGGGTTATTTTTGAACGTCCAGGAAAAACACTAAACCGGATTTGATTCAATTAAATTTTCCTGAAATAACAACAGCAAAGAAATCTACTCTTTCACTCATTAGATTATGAATATGGGTCAGATCTTTTTTTTTAGGTAATCCTTCCCTGAGTGAATCATAATCCCCGAATGTTGGAGAAAGTCTGGCGGTTCGCCTCATCTGCAACTGATATTTTATTCGTGATGCCAATGAATCAAATTGATTCGCAGGAGGCGGTGCATGACGTCACATTCAAAAATAAACGCCCAGAGACACTTCCATGAAAAACTAACGGAAATGAAAATTTTCCTATTCTTTGGAACTTTCTCTCTCTGCCAGCCAACTAGCGAATGATAAAAGGAAAGGAAACAAGAATCATGTTTTTGTGGTGCCAATAATAATCAACCTGCTCGTGGCTCTTTTCCATCTAAACCCCTACAGGTACAATCTTTGAATTTGCGTCCCCGAAGACTCCGGAAAGAGGAAAAATTTTCAAAAACATTTCAAATATTTACAAAGCAAAACCAAAACGCCATAAATAATGAAATCACCCCACAGATGCAGATTAAAAAAATTAAATTTCTTCCGAAATGAGTTTCTCAAATTCCACAAAGTGAATTTCGAGAAACGGTACTCCAAAGCAGAAATGCAATGAACCATCCGACTAAAGTTCAAACATTCGCGAAGTTATTATGACTCATACGACATCCAATTAAAATCCTTAAAACTCGCAAAATTAAATCAGTCACTCAATGAGCTCATCCCCCGGAGGGTAATTCTCATTTTTAAGTTGGAAACTTTTCTCGAAAATGCATTTCTTTAGAAAAAAAAAAAACCAAATTGATAATAAACCCTGAGGAGGAATTTTATAGGGCAGAAGGATGAATGAAAGCTAATAATAAAATTTGAGGGAAAGACTCGTACAAACAATAAATGGAAAATGGGGAGGATGTAAACACAAGACAATGCCAACCTAAAGATTAGAATCGGAAGCTTAAGACTCGAGCTTTTTGAACAAACAAAGGATGATGTTCTTTTCAAGTCCGAGAGTGACTGCAAAACGTTAATATATGAAAACCAGAAAGAGTGAGCATTCGTGGAATTTTGTGCATTTCCCAGCCACCCACTGTCGTGGATGTCCAATAAAAACAATAAAAAAGAAGGGGTCTGGACTCGGGCACTTCAGGTAATCATGTCCGCAGGTATAAGCCCTGGCCACCAGGAAAGTAGACAAAGAAAGTGTGCATTACTCCAATTAGTCCGTCGTAAGATGAACCGGGTCCACTAACCGATTCCAGCACTGGGCGAAATCATATTAATTTCGTGGAGAAGCCGGCTGGCCAAGGCCAACTGGTGGCAAAACATTGTCTGGAAGGTACCCAGCTCCAGTCTGCCCGGTTGAGGAGGTGAACAAAAAACCCACTGCTCTTTAACACTTTTCGTTCGTGACTTGACCCAAATGTGACAGGCATGTGCTCCACTTCTCGTGCCGCGGCTTTGCCCGTTCGCGAACTTCCCGCCATATTGAGCCTGTTTTCATTAATAAAGACTGATCGCAATGATTGTAAGAGTAAATTATGTCAACGCGCCCACCGGGAATATTCCCTAAGATTGAAATTTATTATCGGTGAGTTCGATTAAATTCCTCCTACCCTCAAAAAAATCAGAGGGAATGAGATTTACGATTCAAACCGGAACGAATCCCGAGCAATGTTTCTTAGTTGCTTCCTTAATAGGGGAGGAGTCGGTTTTTCAGAAACAACCCCTGAAACTCATGTGCTCCTTATGAACCCTCCAACAGTGGTTTTTAAGCTTCTTTTAATTCTTTTTTTAGAACGCTAACATGAAGAAGAAAGTTGGCAAATTATACAATTTATAGTTTCTCAGCGAACGATATAAATTGTAATAATTACGGGGTGTTACAACGAAAGCAACGACGTGAATTTATTAATGAAAAACCCGGAGATTTCTGTACAATTTCAAAAACTCTGGCAAATAATCGTATCGATCGCAAACACCAATTACCTTCGAGTTTCTCTGCTTAATTAACACTTCTCCCGGGCTTCCATTCAGTCTATCCTTTCAATGCTACTTATTAAATTTTCGGGATACCGTTTCCAGACCGCTTCGTCTTTGGCAAATCCCTCTTTAAGGTATCCCTTCCCGGGGGAAACGCTTTCAACATCTTTTCACAGAATTCATTTTAAGTTTATTTTTCAATTTATTCATTTTTTAATCGATTAATTTATAAAATTTAAAATTGAATGTAAATAATAACTAAAAATACGAAATGAAAAATGGGAAACCATTTTGGGTGCAATACTGAACCCTTCTGTAGAAAGAAGATTAGAAAAAATAAAACGTTCTAATAAATTTGACTTAAGGGAAATTAGAGAAATGAAATAATAAATTAAAGCTCAATATGTTCAATAAAAACAATAAAAGTTACTGCATAAAAAGTTTCGATTTTATAAATCAAAAATTGAGCTTTAAAGTTCTTTTTTACCCCAATCTTTTGGTTTATCCTGGATAATTTCAGCTCAGCTTTTGCCTAAATTTAACCATAATCTCAATTAGCCTAAACGTATTTACAACCCGAAAAAATTCTCTTAACAACACCAAACTTTGTCATTTGTTACCAATTCGGTTGTGGAATTTTTCTTGCGATTTTTAGCAGTTCATTTTTCTTTTTCTTCTTTCTTCTTATCGTCTTAAATGTCGGCTTCATGCGTCTAAGAAAAGATAAATCGCCTTCTGTAGTCATCCCCCCACTGTTTTTTGTCTACTGAAGCTAAACCCAGTTCTGTTATTCATCGTCAACGCAATAGAACCACGGTCTTTCTCTCCGCGATAATATAATACCCTTCAGCTATCGCTGATGAAACACCTTCTCCTCCTTTCTTCTCCTTCTTCTTCCATTAAAATTGCTAATTCTGGTCCGAACGAACAAACTGGATTAGTTAAGACTCCCCAATTTAACCTAATTTGACTTCGAAAGCTAAAGATTTAAAGCCGATTGGCGAAAAGGAAAAATTCATTCCCCGAGTAAATACTGTAACATCTGTGCATTTTGCAACATGGAGACTGGCTGGAAACTGTAAAAGGGGGAAATTAAATCATGGGGGTTTTATATCCCTCCGCCTTGATGGAAAGACGGGGATGGAAAAGCGTGAAAGAAAGTAAGAATCAGCAAAAGTTTTATATTCATCGCAAGATAGAAAACTGACATTAATTCTAGTGGAATTCTCTCTGAGCGCATGAAGAAACGCGGAAGAAATTAGATATTTTAGAAGTAGCGGTTTCAATTACGCATTCTAATTCACACTCCCCTCCCCTCCCCCCTCTCCCTCCCTCCCTCCCACCACGGGTTATGTGGAAGTATCGGATTTACATCAAACACTGGAATTCGATCCGTTCTTTTTAAAAATTTTAACAATGATCACTGCTTTACTTTTTTAAGGTCAGTGATTTTTGCCAACTATTAATACTCTTATAATTTTCAACTTTATTTTATCTTTCCTATCATTTGTTCTGACACTCAAGGCCTTTTCGGGCGGTGCTTCATCCAACCTTATTCCAAACAACCAGAATATTTATTCAGTCGACCTTCGGATCAAATCTCATCGTTTTCCGGTTTTCATTTTCGGGGAATTTTAAAAAGCACAATCTTTATTTCACAAAATGGATTAATAGTCCAGTCAAATTAGCTCAAAAATTAGGGGTGAAGTTACATTAGGTCCTAAGAAGCTTAAATATGGTCAAATTGTTCAGAGTACAGTTATATATAAAATGTGAAAAGTCCTCAAAAATCCAAAACGAAAATGGCAGGGGATAAAAAATCAAACAGTAAGTTTTATTTTAAAATTAGCTCAGACAAAAAATATACAGCATAAAATTTTCTACAAAAATGTAACAATATTTTGTAGATAATTTCATCCTCTATAATTTTTGTCTGAGCTAATTTTACGTTAAAATTTGCCCTTTTGCTGAAAATGGCAAAAAACGAATTTTTCGACCGATTTCAAACTGAGTTCCCACTGAAAACAGAAATTAAACGAATTTATCTGTACACATATCGATTGAGATAGGTCTGCTGGCAAACTTCACCCCTTTTAATTTTCGGTTTGGCACACTAAACCTCTCCTCTGAGAGCTTTTCAATATGTCCGATCTATCAGATTCAATTACAGTTAGGGGAATAAAGCTGTCCTCATTTCCGGAAGTGTACATTTAAATTTTGATTCGTCCGAAACTGAAAATTTCATATTGTTTTTTTTTTTTTGATTTTGGAATTAAAATGCTTGAAAATTCTCTTTGAAATTACGAGAACACGAATCGATGACTTTTTTCCCGTTTTAATAAAAAAAAATAAATAAAAAAAAAGGAAAATCGACATCGCAGATCTGTCAACTCTGATAGACATCGAATGTTAAGGGATATCAAATCCATTCTCTAGGAATTTTTTTTTCTTCTGATTCCTGGCTTCTCTGCCTGGCCAAGCCTTCTTAAAAGTGAAAAAGTTGAGATGGAAAATAAAAAAGGGGAAAAGGAAAATGCCGACTTTGAACGAGTCTCAGTAGGTCATGGCTTCCATTGCCAACAGTTTCCGATTCTTTTGAAGTCTTGCTGATGGATGGGATTTTACGAAAAAAAAAGTATTTTTATCGGATCTAAGGTGACGGATTTTTTTTTTTCTATTAGATCGGCATGCTGACCCATTTGGCATTCTATACGTCTTTCCCTCGCATGCCAAGTTGTAAAGAAGGAATTCTATTTCGATATTGCTTCTACTCGACCGGGAAGAATTTGCAAACTTCAAAATTAGTTCAATTCATTTTTCATAACTTTCATCAATTTTCTTAACTCTTTCATGAGGGGAACAACTTTTTTACGATACAATTGAGAAAACGGAATGAATTTTACAACTTCCAATTCTTATGAATAAAATATAGGAACAGAAATCATCAAAAAAGATGAATGAAAGGAATGAGAACTAAAGAAAGCGTCAAAGCATTTTAACTTTTTCGGCGAAAAAAAGCAAAAGCAAAAGCACATACATTAAATAATTCCAATGAGATAATATAGCTTTTTAACGAATGCGGTTAATAATATCTATATTTTTTTAATTAAACAAACGAAAAAAATATTGCCTGCAGTGAATCGTACAAAGTTTCATAACTCATTCAGATTTTCGTTTTTTTTTGTATTTTCTCCTAAAATTATTCGCAAATTTTTTAAAAGATGCTTAAAGAGATAAAGTCAAAAAAAGTTTAGGAAAGCATACTTCTTTGCAGATAGAGACTGCTCTTTGAAAGGATTTCCAAAATAAATAAGGGCTTTCAAAATGAAATTCAATTTATAAACTACCCACTTCTCCATTCTAAAAAATAATATGCCAGAAAGAGACAAAGGACTACAGTAATTTTTAGAATCGAACTTACTAAAAAAAAAAAAAAACCGATAGATAAACCTAGAGAAAAAAGTAGATTTTGGACAAAACGAGAATCGAAAGAGAAAAAAGCCCGAAGAAACACTTTTAGTATTTTTATCAAAGGAAATGCAAAACTTTGGAGTATTACGTTACACTTTCTTATCATCCTAATATACGATACACATCAATTCCTAATTTTAGAGATCTCCCTCATTCTTGAGCATCAAATTCCCTTTCTTTCACATTCATTCGGGGGCCCACAAGTGACAGCGACTTGTCATATAACTTCGCTGATTCGAACATCATTCTCCGAAATGACACGGAAAATCTTTACCTTTAAAAAATTAAGCACTGATAAACCTATAAAAGCTTGGAAGTTCAACCGTCTGGCTTCGTTACTCATCTGGGAAATAACTTTCTGAATGATGGGGAGGATAATTTATTAATGGCACCAGTTTCACTTCAATCGGTTCCCTTTTTTTTTTTCTTCCTCCGTTTCTTCTTCCCTAATAATTCAACTGTCGCTTTTAGAATTTATACTTTGGTAAAATATTTCAAGAAAGCTGTAGACATTCAAATTCCGTCTCTTTTCTTCTTCGTCAGGTTGCCTTGGCAACTATTCTTTCGAGAAATCCGACGGAGATAACTCTTGAGGGATAAAAGTTCACCGACAAGATAAACGCGTTTGAATTTAATAGGTAGAAGCGTGAAAAGATTGAGGAAGGAGACCCACGATTCGCTGATAAATGGCCCTGGACCTTAACAGTGAATATTTGACAATCCCAATTTTTATTTACATAAACTATGAATTCATTTATCAGAAAGCTTACTTCCCCTGCTTTTCTTTCCATTTATTTACACCTTTTCCTATCTCCGCTGTTTACTTTCTTCCTCATTTGAGTTTTTTATTTTTGACTTTTTTATGCTTTCAGAATAACTTTAGAAAGCAAAAACACCAAAGATAAAAACACCTGCACTGATTCACTCCGAATTATGGAAAGCGATTAAGTCAACCATCACAACAAAAAGAAAAGGGAGGCAAAGCTGCTTTTTTTTTTTTTAAATGTAAAGAGAAAAATAATTGGGTTTTGTCGGGAAAATTCCAAATATTCTTGGCTGGTAGGCAAAACAATCCCCGTATAAAAAGATGACCAATGCACCTTTGTCGTTTCGTATTTTATTACAAAGTCATTTGTAAAGAATCAAATACTGGCAAAGCCACTGAAATGTTTAACGAAGAGAAATCAGAGCTCGATAAAGTATCGATAAGTAAAGCCTTTTTCCTCACCTTTCATAATTCCGCTTACATTATCAAAATCCAACTTTTTTTTTGTTTTAACGAAGAGTAAACACAATATCTCTATTGATCATTCTCGAGAACAATCCTACAAAGCTCCTTATTGAGTTCTTCCCCCAGCAGATGTGGAAGTCTCTTAGGAATTTTCTGTAATTAGTTACTACACTCAATAACTCTGATTTTAAGAAAACTTAAAAATACAATTATTTACAACCAAAGTGTAAATAAACTAATTTGAAATTAGCAATACAAATAATACAACTTGCTGATTTTTAAAATATAACTTGTACTTTACTTGTAATGCAAAATTATCTAACGAATGCTTTAATTTTAAATTTCTCCACTTCGAAAAAGTGGCTCTCGAGACTAAACAATTGCAACCCCTCACAACAATATTAAACGCTGATTTAACATAAACTGAGGCAAAACCCAAACTCAAAACTTTTTCTCCATTTTGCTGGCTCATCTTTTTAATACCCTGCTCCATAACCCCTTGTTCACATTATAAAGAGAATACAGTACCGCCCACTTTTCTTCTGTAATTTTCTAACTAACATTTTAAAAACAACCCTTAATGTTTTCCTGCAAAGCTGTTTTTTTGGAAATCGCTGTTTCAAAGGTCTTATTTAAAAGTATTTTCCCCTCAACTTCCATTTTTTTTAAATAAAAGTCCAAGAATTAAAACTAATGCAAAAAATAGAAACACAATAGTATTAAAATAAAAAATTACAAATTACAAACAATTACAAGATTAATGAATATTTACCAATAATAATCACGAATTACTGTAATCCTGAGATGTCACCTCTAAAGCGTGAAATTCCACCACCCACATACGCTATCCTTTATTGCTTATTCTGTATTTGCTAACAGCAAACTTTGTGGTTTTTTGAGCCGAAGACAATAACTACGAGTGATTTGACATTCCTTATGAAAATGCAGTTGAAAACGCGAGAAAGGTAAGCAATCACAATTTATACATCAAGCAGGTGATAAAATGGAATCGCCTACATTTTGATTTTTCAGCACGCAATAAATAAAAGAAAATGCTTCCTCCATAACATAAACATCCACTAAAATGTAAACACACAACACGATTGCATTTTCTAACTATAAAATTTAAATTTGTTCCATCATTATTTTGAAAATTTTTTCTACTTATGCATAATTCCTTTAATGATTCGTTTGGTTTTAACAGTGCTTTTAAAATTCACATTTATGGTCTTTTGTCTTTAATAAATGTGAAACTCATTTGCACCAAAACCGGAAAAACTGTATATAAAATGGTGTTCATGTCGGATGAAATTGCATTGGGGGAGATGCTTAGGAAAAATAAATAAATCTTCCAAAAGGAATTTCAAACAACCTTTTTCCTGTAGCAGCCATATTAGAAATAAAATTTCATGAAGGTCATCTTTGACACTTGAAAATAATATTAATAAGGCTTCGTTTGAAGAAGTAAATAAAAACTTTGAGAATCCCATATAAATCCAATTCCCACTTAAAGGGAAGTAATAATATTGTCGAATTCGCTAAAAGTAAAAGCCGGATTGAAAAAAATCAGGACGAAACGAAGATTTATAAATAAAATCCAAAAATCGATGGAAATTATCCTTCGATAGCTCGGATTTAATATTTATATAGAAAACATTAGAAAAATGGAAAAGTAACGAAAAAAGCTGACGTTGAAAAATTATCACTGCAAAGAACATTTAAGTATAATAAGAGGAAACCTCAAACCTCTGTTTTCCCAAATGAAATTAAAATATGCTGCGCTAAAAACAACGCATAGTAAAGACGAAAGCATATTTTGCTCTTTTATGAATCGCTGTTTTGAAAACAAATTCACTTTTGAAGAAAAGGCGGCGGCGAAATTAGGATAGATTTGAGAATTTACAAAATTAAGATTCTGGAAAATAAGACTTCCCCTTAATTTACATGTAAATATACATTAATATTTTCTTCTCGTTCTTATCAGCACTTATTATTACTTATTTTTGCACTTCCTTACTTTTTTAAGTACATATAAACCCGTTAAAGATCACCAAAGGCTATTCGAGTCAAAAAAACATAAAAATGGCGCCGACATTCCGAATGACTTAAATTTTCCGGTCACCTTAGAACACAGCACGATTAACTGATTTTCCCACATGTAATTAAGCTCGATTAGGGTATTATATAACGCATCGGTGGGGCGCGAAGGGGTTTAAGGGAGGACTGCCTTCCGGCGCTGGAATTAGTAGCTGGAAAATTACAAATCTTGTACAACTCAGTGGCTACGGATTGTGAAATTAATTTTAACCACTCCTGGGAGGGACTAACGCCTTGAGCATACGGAAACCAACTATTTGCTCTTCCCAGAATTTTGAAAAACAAATACAAACTTACAGAGACAATTATCAACTCGCACAAATGAATAATGAAAGACGAACGGTTTGACATGCATCGAAAGCGAAACGTATAATACATGAGAATGCGGGAGCCCCACATGAAACCTAAAAATTCTCATTAAATTTCGAATGGGAGATGTCAATGCGACCGGATGAACCCCTAAGTTAAGCGCATGTAATTTCATTTCGAGGCCCTGACGATGACAACAGAGTCATGGGGTTGTTATCCACTGAAAAGAGCACAATCTCGTGGATTGCTGCCATGAGCCGCAATGTGTTCGCTTCCAGACAGAGTGTGACTGGAAGTCCTGCAGGGTATGGAAACAACAAAAAGAACACTCGTACTGTCTATAAACGCAGTAAAATAATTAACTGAAATTAACGTCCCATAAATAATCCCATTAAAAACCGCCACATTACAAAATTTATTTCAAACTTGAAACACACGGCTTTGGACAAAATCGTATTAAAATTCCATTTGCAACTGCAACTCACCACGTGATAAGAATCCGTTTTTTTTTCTTTTTGGTAATTCCAAACCTAAAGGCAAAGAGAAAAGCCCCAAACACACAAAATCAAGCCATTCGCTATCCAACTCTCGGCAAACTTCCCCGACGCCACTTTCCCACACTTATATGACACTTAAAACCAAACAAAACTCAAAATTTAGTTAAAAATTTAGAAAACGTCACTTTGCCCGCCACGGAAAAACACAAAACCAACGGCATGACCGGAAAATTTTCAATTGTTCTTCAAAAGCAAACACTTTAACGGGCGGGAAAAATATAAAAAAAACCGGCGGAGGAAATAAAAACGAAGGGGAGCACTTAATTGGAAAACTCGAGTTTTCCAAAACCTTCCAGCAAAAAATTTTCTTTCACTTCCTTCTTATTAAATTTATTCTGTTTCCCTTTGTTGCGATAAAACGAAATAAAATGGCGATCCCGAAATGCATGGAGTCACCAAGCCCGGCTTCGCATGTACTGAGACGGCGATCGCGTAGCAGAGGGCGCTTTGTCTAGCGAGGCCCTCCGCGCCCCCTTCTCCATCTCCTTCTGGTCCCTCGTGTCACTATGGTAACAATCGTTTTCTGTCAGTTGGCTAAAAACCCGCACTTTCCACATTTTTCCCGGTCTTTTCTTAAAATGCATTTTTTCTGGAGTGAGCCTTTCCTTTCTTTGGTTCGCCTAAGCTTTGGTTCGGCCTTTCCGATTCCGTTGTACCTCTTCGGGAAACCAATCGCACTCATTTGCATCAGTGCATATTTCATCAGTTAATAAACTATTCAAACATTTTTAAATTGACATTTAGTTTGGAAAAATTTATTGCACAAGTCGAATTAATGGAATGAAATGATGAGGATTTTCTCAGAGGCGCCATTAAATAAAATAACGAGGGGACATTAACCGCGTTTCTTCCGCCCCCTCCGCAAATATTTGCATTTGCATTTATTGTCAGTTTTACGTTTTTCCCATATTTTTAATTTGATTTGTGGGACTTTAAGTGAAAGTGAACATAATTAATTATAATTCAAGATTGCGCGATTGCGCGACTTTATCAATTATATTAATAATTCAAATTTTTAAATCTTTACATTTAAATTTTGATGTTCACTAATAATCAATTTTCTCCTAATCAAAAGAGATATATAAATTAAAGTCTGAAGTTTATTTTCAAAGAATCACTTTTCAAAAATGCGAAAGAGCGGTTTTTTTATAAAATCATAATAAAAATATACATGAGACTAAAATTTAAAATTTCAAAAATGTTAAAAATTTGCTTCCGTTTGCAGTAAATTTTTTGCTGGCCAACATTCAACGGTTTTCAATGAGAAACAACCCGGTCAAATATTCCCCATTCGATATTATCAAGTCACGCTGCTATGGTTATTCAAAGCATACAACAGTCAAAAATACAATTGCAAAATATTCGGAATAAAGTCTTTCTCTTCATTCCTCCCTCGTTTCCTCTCCAAATGGCATTTCTTTATTATAATAAAATAAGTTAAGTCGAACTTCTCTGCATTCTGTATAACATTCCGTGAATGCGCTCACAATCTACCGATTCTGTAAATCAATTTTGTGAAAGTGCCACTTTTTGATTCGGAAATTCACGGCTGTGAAGTAAAATGAAACCTCGTTTTGGGGGAAGTCGAGGTAAAATTCCACGTAACGCTTGGTAATCGATTTGAAAATCAAAAATTTCAAAAAGAATTTTTTTTTTCTTGCAAAATTCGTCATGTTCTAGTTAATGGCGAAAAAGAAATATAATATTTATCAAGGGCGACTCGCACGGAGGGACGCAGAAAACGCGCGAATATGCGTCACTTCCACCTTCGGGATCGGCCCCCTAACATTTTTATTTAATTTTTGGCACAAAACTTTGTTTTTAATTTATTTTTATAAATAAACTATGTTATCAAGGGATAATATTAAAAAAGATTACGAATAATTAACATTTAATTTATATCTCACTTTGTTCCGTTTCGGAAGATTAGACCGACACTTGAATTTAATTTTTATTTCTTCACAGTTGGCAGCCATTCATAAATGTGCCTAAATCACTTAAACTCTCCCTCTCCAGATTTTGTTTATTTTACATCTCAAGGTTTCGTCACTCCCGAATGAATCGGAAATTCTCACTCCCTCAATCAGTCTTATAATGAGATCACACCGATATTGTGTCTTCTGCTTTATTTAGTGGGCGAAAATAAATTCTCCGCCATTAGAACATTTAGTGTATCTGCTAGGTGTCATTGCCAAAAGAATAATGGATAGACATAAAGATTTCAATGATACAGCAGAAAAATACAGCAGAAAAAAGCAGAGATACAGTAGATAAACAGGAAAGATTCTCTAACACATTCCGATGGACTTATTTTCCAAAATCACAGACGAAAATTGCAGAAAATGGATGTTAAAAATAAACCTGAAATAAAAGGAAAACGAATAACATTTGATAAATCCTTAAAAATGAATTAGTAAACATTAAACATACAGTAGACACAAGTTGAATTTTATTACCAGTTATAAAATTAACTGGAAATTACTATTATTTTTACTACATATACTAGTTTATTTTTGTTTCACCACTTTTTCAGAAATTAGCAATCAGAAAAAGCCTAAGCATTTCGCAGTAATGACCACCTAATCGCTATCCTTCGTCGAACAGACAGATGAGTTCTTTTGGCCATTGTCAGTTTTCAAACGCAGGAAATTTCCAAACTTTTAGAGGAAAAATCCTATGAAAACCAATTGAGATTTCAGAATCAAACCCAATTGGAAACCCCCAAAAACAAAAATACATCAGCCGTAAAATATTTCGCGCATTTCCTCAGAAACTAATTCGGAACTCAGTCAACTTTGTGACAAAGGATTTTATGTGTATACGGCCTCTTTTCAATGGGGAAAATGTTCCCACGATTTTCGCCGAACTTATAAGCAAACTGCACAGTTTCTGAGACAACTTTTATTCGAAACGTTTTGCAAAAAACTTCGTTTTAGTTAGTTTACACAAACCCTATAGTTTACACAGTGAGTTTACTTCCACTCTAGAAGGCTTGTTTTTAGGAGATAAGGGAAACTCATGAGATGATAACATCCTATGTTTCTCCTTCTCTGCTTTTCAAAAACCATTATTTTAGAAAAGTGCGCTACATACCAATTACAACTTTTCCGAGGTCTGGAGAATGCATTTAATACAAGCTAATTTTTAAATGAAAAAGTTTCCTTTTTTCCTGCTTTTATTTTTATAAAACTTCACGAGGAGAGGTTTCGGTTTCCATTACGCTTTGAAGTTACCCTGCAAGGCGACTCCCATAAGGCTCGAGCTAAATAAAAACCCCAGCAAACAGGAAACCTTCAATAATTGAAAAACAGTTTCTCCAAACGTGGGGAAATATTAAAAAACCCATGGAAAATTATTTTTTTAATAAATTCCCATCAGCCGTTGAGATTCATCGTTTCTGACTGTTGTCTATTCCAAATGACCCGGTATCACCCCCGACTTCCCTCCCCGTCAATTATGTTGACATTAACATTCGCTTTACATACATGCGAGCGTGTTCAATGGTCGAATGATATTTTTTTTAATTTAGTTGACAACCCTTGCCCTTAACTGTCCTGATGGCGTCCCCCCCCCCGCCTAAGCATGCTGTTTTTTAAAATTGAGCTATCCGGAATCCGAGCACCATTAGCGGTATAAGCACTCCAAACTGTAGCGGGTTAATGCTCACTGAAATTAGGGATCCCACAAAGAGGAGAAAGAAATGTACATTGAGAGTGAGAATAATAAAAAGACATGGGAAACCGCTAAGAGTTGAAGTATATTTTTTTTTTAAATGAAAGTCGCTACACCTGACGTTAAAACAACACAACAGAATAATTTATCTTACATTATGCAATTATTCTCCGCCTCTAGGGCCACACAGCTAATCATCACTGGGAGTCAGCTGAAGGAAAGTTGTGTATTAAAATGGCGTTACTCCAGTTGAGAAATCCCCAAAAACAAGTGGAAATTAAATTCGGAAATTTACAGTGATAGCTTATTTAGATAATTAATTTAAGTTGATTATCTAAGTATAGGGGAGTTATTATAGTTCACTGTTTGGGAAGAGTTAGCTAATTGTTTCGGGGCATTTATTTAGCTGTTTAAGGGAAATCTGTTACTTTTCAGAGAAACAATTGTAGTGAATCTTTTAACAAATTAAGCTTCATTACAATATCACAAAATAAACTCCCCACTGAAATAGGTTTTTTAAATTGGCAGATTTAAAATCGATCATTTGTTCCAAACTCCCATTTTATAATGAAAAAAAAAATGAATTATTTCAGAAATTCGAAAAAGAAAAAAACCGGGTTAAATAAATGTTTAGTGAAATTTGAAATTTTTTTTTCACTTCCTGAGAAATGCTCCTTATCTAAGCAAAGATGAAGCGGAAATTGAAAACTGTCATGTGATTTACATAATTGATGTTCCAAGTTTTACTAAAAAAAAATCTCTAATGAAATTTTATTTTTTAATTTCCTTCCGCAAAGCCAATTAATTTCGCCACGGGGGAAAAGCTCCCGAGTTGCCAAATCATTTCGTAAGACAGCTTACTTTGGAAAATGAACCTGCTATTATTCATTCTCTCAAAAGTTTTTTCCAGGCCAAAGAAAAAATCCCATGTGAAGACGTCCGCACAAAGTGAGCTGACCGCCGAAGAAACGGTGCAATTGAATTAGATAATGGGGATAAGACGGGTCATCTTCAGCAAAAGCTTTTTTCTTCTGCTGTATTATACTACATTCAACTTAACTGAAACAGCGATGGCATTTTCGGGAAAATCTCAGAAAAACTGAATTTGGCCGACGTGAGTTTCCCTTAAAACACGTACTTTAAGAAGTTACAAATAAAATTCGTTTGGGGTGGGGGAGGGGGAAGTTGGCGTAACAAATTTAAAAAAGTGAAAACACCAGAGAAAAGCGTTGTTCTTCCTTCGGGAAGAGGACAAAAGATTAGAAATAGGCTTCCTGCAACATACATAATTACGCAAGTCTCGAATTATCGCAGCACGTGCTGAGGTCCATTTTTGGCTGACTTTCAGCTGGGAGAATTTAATTTTACGCTTCGCATGCCGCCTACATTTGTGAAACCTGTTCCATCTTCATATTTTAAGGGAAAGGGAAGCCTTCGTCAGAACTATCGCCTCCTTCGTGCATACCAATTCTTGTTTCTTTCTCCGCTCCAGGTAAAAATATTAAAATCAGAGAAGGCTGCAGCAATAAAATTTTTCCATGGCTAAATCTCCCAGGGTTCCTTTTCCCGGCTCTCAGCTCCCGTAATTTTTCTTTCTTGTATCTCCTCATCTGACGTTAACCTGAATTTACCAAAGAACACACAGACTCTACGGCTTTTAATTCTGCCTCCTTCGCCTCGTAAATAAGTTATGTCAACTGCCACCCCTGCTTTCTCTTAATCACCGACGATTTTATGACTAAGATGCTTCGAGCACAAGAAACTTCAACCGCAGAGACTTGTTTTGAATAATCAGTTTTACCCAAATAACATTCTCGGTTAAAATTAAGTAGAAGCAATTTTTCTTGATTCATAGTACCGGTACTTGATTTTGTAGTTTTTAAGATCTACGGTCTGTGTGAACCCCCGTCGTAATTTTTATCACTCAACTTGCTTTTTGTTTTTCAAAAATTCTTTTACATCCCTCCCGCTTTCGCCGTCCACCAACTCCCCCGAATTATAATATATCATAACTAAAGAAATGCTTTCGTGCACAACAGTCTCCCTTTTCTCAGAAATTTCATTCCGTCAAAAATACCGAGGGGTCTACATTCAGAAAGGTTTTTTTTTGTCTTTTTTTTCCATTCTGGAAAGCGCACGCCTCTTATCATTTATCTAACCAGTCAACGTCACCGATGACAGACGAAGAAAATAAAAAAAGTGTTTCGAATAATATTCCAGAGGAGAAAAAAAAAGGGAGAAAAGGATCAAACGTCGCAAGCAGATCAGATCCTGATTTGAATAAAATATCTTGTGTGTCATAATCAGCAGTCATACATCACGAAAGATGGTCCGAGATCTTAATAGGAATAACATTCTTCCCGCATCATCCCTTTCCCGTCCCAAATCGCCCTTTAAACCCTTTAAAAACGCTTTCCATAAAAACTTTAACTCCTCCCGTCAATTTCTCACCGACGACCTAAACATATCGATTAATGATGACCCCGAGGGGGCGGAAAGGGGTGCAATTTCGAATCGAATTATTTCATTTCGAAATGACGGGTTGAAATTCTCTAAAACTTGTTTATTTTGCTTTTGTTAATTCTATTGTCTTTTTTTTACGGAAACCAAAAATGTGATTGTTTTCATTTCTGATTTTGCTAAAAAGCTTTTTTGGTGAAGGAGCCTCCGATTACCACGACTCATTAATTTGTTAGGGGAAACAATTACGTCGACATCCGCTACTCATCAATGGCAGTACGGTTTTTCCGCCAGAGGCTTTCCCGTGATTAATCAGAAATTTTATCGCTTTAAATGGGGAACTTCATTTAGGTAAAATATCACAAAATAAAAACAATCATCCCCTCACTGTCTTATTTTCGATACTCATTCGCATCCACCAATGATCACTTTCGTAAGGATTTCGGCCATTCTCAACTCAAAGCGTTGGTTACATTAATATAAAGATCACATGCACAGACACAATCGTAGCAGAAAAGGTCAGTAATATTAAACTGAAATAGGGCTACGTGGATCGAAAAGAAAATGTCTGGTCGACCGAATACCAAAGCGGTTCGAATCGATAATATCCAATTGACGTACTCATACCCTCATTAAAGCATTTGCTTTTACAATTTTTAAGATGAAAACCGAACGTAATTAATAAAGTGGGAAAATATGCATTGATAAATCTTTAGCTCCCCTAATTAAGCAAAAGGGACTTTAAAATTTTATCCGGGACCGTCAATTAAATCGATTAACGTGGGACATTTCAAACGAGAGAGAGATTTCATCCGTCCTTGGCTAAAACTTTTAAATAATCCGCTAAATCCGTTATTGTCGGAAAAGAAAATGAAGGAGCTTTTGTTAAATTGTAACCCGGGCATTTGGGAGCTTAGGCGACCTCTGCAAAAGTACCAGAAAAGGATGATCTATTCGGGCTAGAGATTCTACCTACTGTATTTTATTATCGGGGGGGGGGGGGGGGGGGGGGGGGGGGGTTTCAAGGCAAAAATTTTGGATATCCGGAGGATAAAAAGAAGTTAAGCTTCTGCGAGGAGCTTTATTATATTGAGATTTCATTTATGGATTACGTCATAAAGTGGCGCAATTATCGTTTAACCCCATTCTAAATACGAGGATTCGCTACAGATGTTTTTTAATTTTAGAAAAACTCGTTGAAAGGATTTCATAAAAAGGAATATTAAAACTCTCAACTTTCAATTTTGTTAGTCAGTTTTAAATAAACTTAAATATTGTATATCGCGATTCTGTTTTAAGGAGATACAATAAAGAGCAACAGAATGCCTTCAAGAAAGCTCAACCTTATGATAATTTTCCTACCAATACAATTATAAAAATTATTATCATAAACCCTTAGTTTCTTTTATGACTCAATTAGATAAGTCAATGATTACTTAGGCGAAATCTAATTGAGAGAATTAGAAAAAATCATCTTAACGAAAGGCTTTCTTAAAACTATAAAGAATTTCGATCCAAATTCCACATTTTATGTTCTCTCAGAAAAATAAGACAAACATTTTTACTCCTTTCCGAATTTTGGTTTTTTAAATAGCCGCAAGTACAGATTTCCGACTAAGCGGCCAGCGTAAAGTTGCATATTTTTTTAATGAAAACAATCTCCGACGAGTGGTTTTTATCTGCAATGTAAACCTAATTAAAAAGCTCATTATAGACTTTTAAAAACCTTCATTCTTATGTTTTTTTTTTAACTAGAAAGAAATTATGCCTCTAACCAAAGTTAAACAATGGGCCAGTCAAGAAGATTAGGATTATGAAGTTATTGTTGGTTTCATTATAAACGCTGAAATATTTTTCTGGGCTTTTGGGTGTAATTAATTTCGAAGTAAATTATATCTGGTGCGGTGGTTTAAGGAGGGGTGCGGTTGCTCCGGCATTGAGAGAAAACTTCGTCCCGTGATTTCGAGACCAGAGAATTTATCCAGTGGCCATTTTGTTACGAACTCGGGAAAAAATAAAAGCAGCTTAGAATGCTGAATTCCATGAAAACCTCAAGTGTGTGAGTCCTGAGCAGTTGTCCATTCTTCCTCTATCTGATAATTTTATTACTTTATGAATAGTTACCATTAAATAAATTATATGAGAGCTTTTTAAAGAACTTTTAGGAAGTTAATTTTCTCCACGACAGATTATTCGTTTTAATTTACAGTAGTCTTTTTTCTTTCGACTGGTTAATGGCAGAGTGAATTTCTGAAGAGTTTATATTCCCAAGTTAGAGTTATTAAAGAAATCATAGCAAAAAAAACCAATTCTTTGGGTGCTGAGATCCCATTCAATTCGAAATCCCATTTCGAATCAAAATTCGATCAAGTGATAACAGCCCTTGCCATTAGAAAATTTTAGAATCGTGGGAAATTTGAGAAAATGTAGTGGAGTAAGGACGTGGAGGTTGACATCCATTTAGTCATATTCCAGCTAATTCATTCGGTAGTTTAAAAATTATTTAAGCGATGAATAATCAATACTTTTAAGGGAGACGTGAACCGAAGAAGAATAAGGTGCGGGGGTTTTCATTGTTTTCCATAGTAAAGGCATTGAGAAAAGTTTAATTTTCCAGCGGAAGGCGTGTCTTCCCCTTTTAAAATTATTACTCCATTGAATTTCTCCTGCAGTTTGTCTGACTTGTGCCTTTTTATTATACCTTTGTTCTGGCAAAGCGACCTGTGCTTTCTTAATCTTCTGTGCTTCCGGTTAGACACATTTTAAAGTTAAATTACCTAAATAAGATTTTGCAAAAAACATACAAAAATGAAGACGAGCTTCGATACTTTTCAATGAAGCTTAAGAAGGAAACAAAAATTGGAGACAACGGTTTCCTGAAAGACGAAAAATTGAAATTTCCCGAAAAATAAATTCTCTTTTCAATCTCTTTCGTATTTAGGCCTGTTATATCAACCTTAAACCAGATAGTAAATAACCAAGAAGTAGAAATCATTCAAGCTTAAAAAATAAATTAAATTAAGCGAAAATAAATGACTGATGGGTGTGAAAGTGCACTTTTCAGGATGGCGGGACAAGAATTGAGAGAAAATAAAAACTTTTAAAAACGGTTCCCATTATTTTTTCAATGACTTTCGATAACTTCAAAGCCTATCTTTCGGACTAAAAAAAAACTATTTTTTGTAATAAAATTAAAAATAAAATCATCTACCACATTATTTCTGTATTTTTCAATTTAAAGCCGGCCATTGAAATGAAGAAGCTAAATCATGAGGCAGCCATTCATTGCATTAGCTTATCAATTCATTCTTTGAATTTAATGTTGTGGAAAAAATCATTTTTGTAGAGAATCTCTTTTTTTTTGTATTTGGTGAGGAACGTGCTCTCCCCCTCTCAAATGGAGTCAGCTGACGCTTGAACCTTTTTTTTTAATTTTCCCTGCTCTTCCCCTCGCTTGGCAAATGACACTGGCCTGGTAATTAATAAAAGGGACCGAAAGAAGGCTCCCATAAAATGCTGCAAGCGGGGGGGGAGTATTCAACGTCCATAAAATTAATTTATTCTGCCTCATGACGAAATTACTGATAAAAATCCGATTCGTTTAGGAGACAACTAAACACAAAAGCATCTTCAAAACAAATTTATTAGAAAAATCTACCAACAAAGTGTGTTTCAATGAGTAGATAGCAAAACGAAAACATTATTTCCCGCAAGTTTTTCATCAAAAAGTAATAACCGTGTCGTAAATTATAATTACAATTTCTACAGGTAATGTTACTGCAGCGTTACTTAAACAAATTATTAAAAAAAAAAAAAACGTTTTCCTGAAACGAATGTGAAGCACAATATCATCCAATTTCAAAACAAAAAATAAAAGCGGAATTTTAAAAAGCCGAGAAAAAGCTTATTTTTAAAAAGGAAAGATGGGGTTGCTCATTGAAATGTAAACGAAATTTTTCTGAAACAAAACAATCCCCGAGGTGTTTTCCCATTGAAGTTGCATGTAATTCAAAACGAGAAAAAATGTCGCACTCCCATCGCCCCGAATAAACAAAGGTAAGAGTTACGCGGTATAATTTTGCACGGCAGAACGGTCAGAGGAAAAAGAAAAACGGTGAAAAACCTAATTAAATGTCCGCTTTCCTCTCTCCACCCCCCCCCCCCCACCCTCTTTTTTATTCTAACTTATCTAAATTAATAAATTGTTTTAATGGAATGCTTTGAAATACGTCAAAGTGAATCAGATTCCAATTTTCCAATTACGCCGACTATTTCATTTTCTCCGTCATTTTGCCTTTTTCATGAATAAAAACAGTACACTAATGTCATTGTTGAGTGAACTCTGCTTTACTGGATCCTTAAGTGAAAATGTAAACTGCCAGGACCTCTTAATACAGATGAAATAAAACCATTTTAATTTTAGGTCGCAAAACAAACCTAATTACATCTTATAAGTACAACCCGTGGATGGTAATTGAATCGCGATTCCTCCAAATCGTAGAACAAAGCAGGGGAGAAGGGATTGTAATCAATCCCCACTGTAGAAGACTATTGTCGCGGACATTAACTGCCTCGCTTTTATTGCCATAGGAAAAACCAATAACTTACAGAGTCCTGACAGAACGATACAGTGAACGATGTAAGTGAATCATGTGAATGAAAACGCTTAAAAAGCAATGAGGCAAAAGTAGATATCAACTGCGGTAAAAGAGTCGATGTAAAAAAGGAGGTTGTGCAGATGATCTGCTAAATAAAATGTATTTCCTGGTAAATTTAGTGCGAGCTATGATAAACAGAGGATTAATTTAACAAATAAAGCACGGGAAGGAAGTTGTAAATGAAAAGTGATAATTTACAGCACCTTTACACTCGAGTTTGTTTTAATAATCTAATAATAACGAATAAAATCCATAATTTCCTAAACCTCAGGGATTTCAAAATGTATTACTTTCGATGCGAAATATTTCTTTTTAAATAAAAACTGATACTTAACGAAAAAAATTATCTTTTGGTATACCTTACTATCATTCGTCCACACCGAAATGATAGATTTTATTACTCTGAAAAGGGAATCGACCCTTTCCTTTTGATGAGCAATTCATTACTCTTCTGTAACTTTTTCGCTTTTTGGACTTTTCTCTGTAACAAATTTATCCAAATTCGATGACGCCTTCAGAGTCTTAACAATTGGTAGACTCATGCCCAAAAACGCCTCCGTGTCGGCTCGTTAGATTGAATTAACATTGAAAAGATCACCTTATAAAGTACTGCTTATTTTTAATAGTAGTTTTCTCGGTAGTAATTGTCAATGTCGCCACACCTTGCTCTGATTATTTGAATAAATACATGCGTGCTTTGATATAATTCTTTTGTTTGCATTCGCATTCGCTGAGAAAGCCGACAATTTGAACGCTCTAAGGCTGACACTTGATACATAAACTGAGCAGGGAACGGCTGCCCTAATAAAGCCATTATGAAACATAACTTTAACAACTTCGTGAAGTGAGAAGTCCGTTCGCTTACTCAGACAAAATCCAAAAAAATTAACAGGAATTACATACTGCTGAAAATTCAGCAAAAATATCAATTTAACTTTTCAATTTATCCAGAAAAAGAAACATTTGAAAACAAATCGTCCAATAGCTTTCCAGCAATCAACCCGATTCTTCTTCTTTGCTTTGATGTATTGCCTTCTTTTTCCTCCATCCATTTCTTTTCCTATTAAACAGATAGAAGCAGAATCTCACAAAGCTAAAAACTTCATTCACTTTATTGCTAACAATAAATATACGTTATACATATTGGCTTCGCTGAAAATTTAATCTGTCTCTCCACAAATTGAAAAATTATCTTAAAAATAATGTGATGGACACATTCAGGCAACACAGCAGCAATTCAGTTCAGCAAGACTCGAAAATTCAAGAGATTTAATAGCAAAAATGTAATCAAACAAATGCGACACATTTGGGTGGCTGAAATTTTTTTTTTAATATTTTATTTCACTTAAAACATCGAAATTACAATAAATTTAAGAGGATAATAAAATTAAGTGAAAAAAAATAGATAAAAAGGCGTTAAGTGCCGGAGATTATAAACCATATTAAGAAGCATATCACGCAACGAGATTAAAGTAAATGGGGGAGGCGGGGCAAAGGATTAAGGATCACTCAAATTAAGGCATCACCACAATCACATCTTCACGGGAAATAATTCCAAATGGTAAGAAAAATTAGAAAAACGAAGCGAGAGCATGCCGTATCCGCAATATTTCTCCAAAATCAATAAATTTTTTTCGTACCAGTCAGTTCGCATAGCCCCGAATTCGTAAGTCAAAAGCCCTCCCTTTTCTGCCCTGCAATCACTTTCTAATTACACGAAAGATACAACGAAAAGCTGAACCCAAATAAGGGGTTCGTTGGCGTGGGTCCCTCAAATAAACACAGCAATTTGCCGGAAAACGTTTTTCGCAAGGAAACCCATCCCGTGACTTTCGTCACAAAAATCCGGGGGAAGCAAAACAATTTGGCAAAAAGTTAGCAATCAAGGTGACAACGTTCGTGCAGCTGGTGTTGAAATTAAAAACTGCACAGAGTAAAAGAGAACACCGACGTGAGCTTTCGAGTAGAGTACGATATTTTTGAAGAATTTTTTAATCCTTAAATTGATTCCCCTGGTTTTTCATTTAGTAAATTGCATAATATTTTTTACAATTATATCAACTGAAAATTAAAATAATTACTGCAGTTCTATTTATTTTCTATAATCTAAGATTCTCTAAAAGATAAGAGTTGTTGGCTCCATTTCGTCCTGAAACTTTCCCGAGATCACCCGAAAACAACAAATTCAAAATTTGTATCTTGCGTCATTTTGTTTTTTTTTTTTTTAATGAGATTTTCGTGGAAAGAAAGTGAATTCTTAAAAAATTAAAAATATAAATCATCCTTTATGAAATTCCTTCTTTCACTTCCGGTGTGCCAGAAAGTAAAAGAAAAAAATTTAACTCAAAAGAAACTTATTATAAATTATTTTCTCGGTAATAAAGGAAATTAATTGTTACATAAATTCCATCATGAGCTTTCCTAAAAAAAGGTGAGAAAAATTTTCCGTGGGATATCGAGGCCCAAAAGCACGGGGTGCGCGTTTAAGCCTAAATTAGTATTTATAGTTAAAACAAAAAATGATTTAAAGTTGAGTTGAATAACATTTTAAGTGTTGAATAATAGACAAAGGCTATATACTGCCGCTTCAGTCAGCAGCCATCAGCAGTGGAGTGCTGAATGAAGAATCTACGAGTAGTCCTTTGGGTTCATGAGAACAAAAGAAACCCCCAAACAATTCTTTGAGTGAACCAGAGCATCCCTGGACCAGACAAGCCAGAAGGCATCCACATTAGTATTCGCAGCGAATCCACTCAAAACGACGGAAAAGTCATCGCAACCGTGAAATTGATTTCTGGAAAACCACCAAAACAGAAGTCATAAGTGATTTTTTTACGAGCCGTTGGGCCCAGAGTGCTGCCACTGACATTTCCGATTTCAACTTTCACATGACAAATCGTTGTTGCGATCCCCGTCGATTTCACTGCCCCTCCGGTTCCTCTAAATTTCACCCCCGAAAAAATCAGGCCCGCCACAAAAAACAAAAAACGCCAGGCACATTTTACCGAAAATTAGGTCAAATTTTAAAGCCGTCTCACCAATATAAGTGATAAATGCAACCGCCAAAGAAATAAAAAAAACCCCGGGATGTTAAATGGGTCGTTAACATTTAAATTACATGGAATTTATTTTTTAAATTCAAATGGATTTTACAAATAGTGGCACTCGAAGAATTTTTCTCTTGCACGAATATATTTTATTTTTGGTAAACTCGTGATAACACTTTGCAATGTAATTTTCAAAGGATGGCCTTTTCATCGAATCAGGGTTTTCAGAAAAGGCTTCTGGCAGCAACTCATTTCAACTTTGGGCGGAAGCCATATTTCAGAGTTAGTTGTTCCCCAGGTGACTGCATTTTATGGTTACCGCAATTGTCTCTAAGATTAATTCCCACCAAAGATCGGCAAAATCGAATTCGAAAACTATTTTAAGGGCGAATCAACTTCATGACAATGAGCTACTGGAAGAAAATTCATATGTGAGGTAATTATATTGAGCAATAAAAAACCCCCTAATTAGATAAGTATTTTATTTTCTTGTGGTTTTAAGCATTCTATGTCAGTTTTAATTTCTCTCTTTCACCGTAAGAATAATTGTTTATTCTTTTAAAATTTCCTATCCGCCGCTGGAAAGTGTTTAGCATGTTTACGACAGAATGCTACCTAAAATTCAGTCAAATTTATCATAAAATCTTTTCTAATTTTATTGAATTATTTTTACCGAAGTTTTTCAATTCGTCTCCATTTAATTTAAGATCTTGTCAAAATCCCTAATTGCCTTTTTTGTCATTTTCTTTTTCTTTCATTTGTTTAACATTTGCTTAAAATAAAAATATAAATCCATAATCTCTACATTTAATTTTAATCTCTCTGGAGAGACTTGCATAAGTATAGGACTTGCGATTACTCTTAATTTTCATTCTTGTATGAATAATATCTTGCGATACAATAAAAACCACAGAAGCTGGCCCTGATTTTCTTTAAAGAAAAATTTTTTCTCATTTATAAGAGTGTTTATCCAAGAAAACATTTTAATTACGCGCTCTCGACAAACTCATTCGAATTTTTCTTCCAAGATGGCATTAAAAAAAAATCCTCAAAATTTAAAACATTCCAGTCACGGACAATATCCACAGAAATTAATTTCACTACATCACAGATTTTACTCTGACAAACACTTTTAAAAACATCCGTATTTTGTTTACAAAGCGTGTCCGAGGTCCCCGAAAAGTTTAATTTTAAAATTCTGACCGTAAACCTTCCAACCTATCCAGTTTGAGTTTATTAGATTTAAATTTTAAAACCTGACCTTCAACCGAAACACAGTTGGTCTTGCAACCATCTTTTTCAGAGACATCCGTGACTCTCTCTTCATCCCGAGGAAGAAAAATGCAAAATAATTCCCAAGAAAAGGATTTCCGTTAAAAGCCGGAGGAAACGGGAAAATCAAGAAGATTTATCCTGGGTAATCCGTAATAATCCAAATCTGCAAAATCCCTAATACGAAACACTTCTTCGCTTTTTTCATTGGGATTCATCGAAAACCTTTAACTTCGGCGATTCTTATTATGAAGACGTAGGTTTAAGGTTTGAAGGGCCTCCGAATGTCTGCAATTAATTTTTATTCTTTTAAAGTTCATTTGTCCTTTTGAACAATGCTTGCTTGTTAGTGATTGACATAAAACTAAAACAAAATAACATTCCTGATGATATGATAAGTGTATTCGTTTTTCCAGTAAAGTGGTGAAAAGTTGTCCATTTTATTTTAAAAAACTGTGTGTCGTTCACCATCGGTCGACACCAAGCCAACCTTCCTTCCAAATCTAACCCAAAAACTGAGAATAAGACCATTTCAGAGTGTTGAGGCGTTTGCAATGATCAACCGCCCGCAAATATCCAACTTGACGTGATAACGATCCTTTGATCCCTTTAGACGAAATATAAAATACAACTTTACGTTCTCAGAGGAATTTAACGGAAAGACGCAAAGAGAAAAAAAATTGTTATTCTTCCCATTTGATGCTCACACATCAAAGAATAATTAACCTAAATTAAATACACATCAAAGTTTAGGAGATTGTCAAAAGCTTCCATCGTTAAAATCTGAATAAACTGTCACAAAAGCAATATTTAATGAGGGAGAGTTACAGTTTTGAGTTCTCTAAGCGCGACTTGTCTTTATCAATTTTACACTATCAAAATCGAGATCGTATTTGTGAATTTTGATGAATTTTCTTTCACAAAAAGGTCCACGGTTTTGCAAGAAATTCACGCCTGAAAAGAATAAACCCTTTACTTTTATGATATTTTCCCCTAAAAACAAAAACCCGTGCAAAATATTTTCAGTTTCAAGAGAATTCTTTAATTGATTGCGTTTACAGGCTGACGAGATCCCAAAGGAGACCAAATATATAAATCCAAATTTTAGAATGATGGGGGAATGCACGCTCCATTTATACAGTCCCTGTTATAGAGACAAAAATAGTAATCATATCATCTGCCAATATGCAGTTCAAAAGGGCAAAATTGCGTGACCCTAAAAGGATTCTATTTTTGCGATGAAGTGTGGGTAGGACACTCAACTCGAAAACAAAATGGTTAGAAAATTGAAAACGTGATTTAATTGTTCCGCCGCCGATTTCCACATTCGGACTTTCAATTCAATTTTAATACTCCCCTTAAAAGGGAAAACATTTAAATCAACCCTTAACAAAATATAATTTCCATTGAATTAAATGTAAAAATATCTTGAAGGATCCTCGCTGACTTTCCCTTAAAAATTGTTGACATCCCAGGACGAACACAAAACTTGGCTTTTCCATCCCGACACGCCATTATCTAATTTTTTATCTTAAAAAAGATTAATATTCACAACTTGATTTCAACTTTAATAACGTAAACTTCTAATAATTACCACTAATTACCTTCAACAGTCGGAAGAAAAATCCAGATAGCAAAAAACTTAAAAGTTTGGAAAATTTTCTCTTCGCAAGTTTTTCTTATTTTTACTTTCAAAAAGACTAAATCTGTCAACCCCACTCTTCGAAGCCTTAAGTGATACCGACTCAGGATTTAAACATTATTGATACCTACAGCCAGTTTTTCTTTTATATAGAATGGAAATCCCGAAAAAGCACAAATATTTCCAAATTCGAAAAATACACTTCCATAATTGATTTCTAATTCAATTTTATTTATATACTTGATTTTTTACCAAATTTGGTATCTTTCTATTCCGTAAGCATAACTTGAAAAGGCAGTTAGTATTTTATGTAAGTAAAATTTGTAAAAAAATCTTCTTTAAAAAAAAATACATAAGGCATGGCAACCTTTCTAACATTTCCCACCCCTCCTTCCTCTTGGGTGATACGAGGGAAGCCGAGGGAAGTATCCAAGTAGAAACTCATTTGAATAACAACCCTTCCATTGGAAGAGAAAAGGGCCCAAACTTCCCAACGCAAAAGACAATAAAACGAAATTGAGAAGTAAAATGGGACGAAGGAATTGGTTTCATTCCATCTCGGAATATTTATTCATATCAAACGCGATTACATAATTTAAATAATTGAGAGAACTGTTGGTTGCAATGGAAAGAATATCCCACAGCTTACTAAAAGCTGACGGAATTACAAAAAAAACTTCTTTATTAAGACCGACACCAGATGGTACCTTTCAGTTATAATTTAATGCACCGTACAAATTCGAAAAATTGTTTTTGTCCTGGGGCAGAGCGCTAAATCATTTTCTTAAAACTTGGGAAGAAAATTTCGATTTAATGCTATTTGTAATGTAAATTTATGGATTCAGCAGAAATATTGGTGACAAGAAAATAACTGAAAGAAACAACAGAACGAGTAACGAAAAAATTTTTTTTTATGTAAATTGCTAATGGAGATTAGTGACGGGCGGTTGGGGAAACTTCGAATGGCGTTTTTTTTTCTCTCCGGTTCCTTATCTCAAGAAAGCTTCTTAATTGCTCTTTAAAGCTTCCTAATGAATCCCACGAAGAATCTGTTAACCTCTGTTTCCTCAGATTACTTCGCTGGAGATAACTGCCAATAAACATTAAGCACAGGATAAAAGTGCACCCAAATACGCCCTGTGGAATTCCAATCTCCCTTACAGTTTTTGGACAAAATTACCCAAATATCCGGGCCGTTCGGCTCTATAATACACAAGAAACTCTCGACAGCACAACTAAATGAGTATTTTAAAATAATCACTACTTGACATTATCCTTTATCTACACTAAATATAACTGGGCTTTTCAAATTTCTTTAAGTAAAAAATTGTATCGAAAGAAAAATAAAGAGCGTAAAACAATGAAACTTCAACTTGAGAAATAGACAGAACAATAAAAAAAGAAATAAAAACTTGGAAAAATAAAATTAAAGAATCAACGCTACAGGAATTTTCCACCTCGAGAATAACAGGTTACAATGCCAGGCGTTGGCTGAGCTTCATCGCTTCGGTTGTTCTATTTCTATAAGTTTAGATTTTGCCATTAATGTTTTCGAAATTTTCATTTCATTTTATTAAAAAGGAGACTGCGCTTTAAAACTTCGGAAAGTCTAATTTCACGCCGTGTGATATTTTTCCAAATATTTTACCATCCTGCAGATGTACACCTGTCCTAAAATAATCTAACGAGCGAAAATTAAATTAGAGGGCTTTTTAAAATGTTAAAATTTTATAATTTGGTTTTATTTTCGTCCAGATTATTCGGTTCCACTCCAAGATTTAATGTATAATTTGTTTCCGGGAAACAAAAAGATCGGATGTATATATCCGCTGGACAACAGCGGTTTTTATGAGTTGAAATTTGAAAAAGGCAGGAAACAATTTGGGGCGTTAGTTAGTAGACCAAACACATTTTGATTGCTCCTCGAGGGATGGCTCAAGTCAGTTTAATGTCAACCGCGGAGGGCTAAGTTACCAAGTTGCTGACGCATTTAAAACTAACTTAATGTAACGGCGAGGGTAGATGGAAAGGTTAATGACTGTGAAATCAAGAGATAAGGAAAGGCAGGGTTCTTCCAATCTACTAGACAGACCTTACAAGTGTATCTGAGGGGGATTTTACTAAAGGAATTGATTTTTTTGATTTAAATAGCCGAGGCGCTCATGACTCCCCTACGAAGGCGTTCTTAAGGCTCTGATAATTAAACTCTGAGGTGAAACGAAAATAATGGGATTTAATAAGAGTCGAGAATGATGCAGAGAACTTTTCTTCATTTTGTAGTCACGCTCAAGCGCTGCCTACTACAAATAATAATGTCAAATAATTTTCTGGAACTCACTGCACCCCTTTCCATTAACCTCCACCACACCCCTCCACCCTCAAAGCCTTTACACTAATTGTGTAATGCGCATAAATTTCTTTTTTCCATTTTGCCTAAAAAAACAAACCTCCTTAAATTACATTAGCGATTTCGTGCTAACTTTTCTTTATTTTTAGCCCGCTTAAATAAAATCCAGTTCCCGGGTCAGAGGAAAGGCTTCACGACCCCGACTTATCCTTAACCTGCAGCCACAGTCCTCAACCCTGCTTAAGGGCATTTCATCTAAGCAGTTATAACTGAAATTTACTTAGAAAGGTATTCAAAAGTCCAGTGTTATTGGTGAGCTGAGGTATGTGGTTCGGGGGGAGGGAGTCGGAATTCATGACAAAGAATAAATTAACTATGGAAATGAATATAAAGTGACATGGGAACAGTTATTGAAAAGCGGCCCCGTCTTATAACGCAAACGGTTCCGAGAACAGAAAGATGAATCAATATATTAAAACCGAATATCAAATGTCACAAGCATTAACCGCGAACAATATCAGCAACGGAGTGAATACTTAGATATCGTCATCCTCTCATTCTTAATCCAGATCTCACACCCTCATGCTCACGTTTTTTCAGTGTTCTAATTTTTATCGCACCTTCGGAGCCGACTAATCAATTCAGTTTTCTACTTTTGTGCCACCTTGATCTTAGCAGAGTAACAACTGACTCGTCCAGGTTTGCCAACTTGACCTTCTGGTTGGCGGAATTTTCCTTTGGCAGTGTGACCAACCGTCTTGGATATACAATCAGTATATGGTTGATGTTTAACTGATATTTATGTTCGTATATTATAACCCAAAAAGTACCCCAACTTTAGATTCGACTTTGCATAACAAAAGTTTCCATTAACGCTGCACTTTCACATAACTTTTTGTTCTCTTTCGGCAACTTTTGAAAGGAAAGCACACTGATTTTAAAGCCCAGTCTTTAGTCATCCCCACCAATAAAAGTGAAACCATCTCTTCAGCCATTAATTTTTCCTCCTAGATTATAATTTGGCATTAGGGAACCGGGTCTCCACTCATTTTCTTACCCTCAAATCGGATTATCACTCAGAAACGTCAATTTCTGCTTTGTTATTTTAGGTCGAACAAAAACAACCGCGGAAAAAAACCCAACCAATTTCTTCGGGTAATCTCCCACATGTTCTTTATATGAAATCTTCGCTTTGGGGCAAACGAGCCTTTCTCTTCCTCCCCCGCTTCGGTTTGCCCTTCCGTAAATCAAAAAACACAAAATGAATGAAGCGACTAAAAACGACCAAAGGGGAGACTTTTCCGAAACTACTCTATAAAACCGAAAAAGGTTTTCCCTTTCTGAAACTTATACGCAGAATGTGCAATTAAGAGATGGTTTTACTAACAAAAGCTGACCGAACCATAACACTCATTTATTATAAAACTCTCTGAGCTTTTGTGATTTTTCTCTCCGTGAGAACTTTCCCCCCAACGTTTGTTCCACTTTAAACTAAACATGCGGAGCACGGGACTATCGAATGATTTTGTTAACAATGTGGCTAATGAAAAAAGGCTTTTATTAATTTATCGCCACTGAGAATATTAAAATAATAAATTCCAACGAAATGCGAGTTTTATTGGGGAGAGTAATAAGACATAAATTTTTGGGATTATTATATGAGAAATTTTTTACTTTTGAAAAGGTACTTGGGTTTATTATTTTCACTAATAAATTAACGGCGCCAAAAAGTGCACCTGGTATTTTTAGAGATTCTTTTCATCGCAGAGAAATTATACGGAAAATATTTTGTTATTACTTAACAACAGAATGTTGAAGGTTCCACAAACTCCAGTTAAGATTCTCTCAATAAAATCAATAAGCAAAAGAAATTGTTAACTTAATCATTCGAATACACTAAAAGAACTCATAATGGCTTATGGTTAATTTACCAAAACACCGAAATTTACAAAAATACCGCTATTTCAAGAGCTTATTGTATGATTTATTTTGTCTAAAAACTTTCGGTGAGCCGATGAGAGAAAATCTAGAATAAATTTATACAACCCTACCTTTACGACCAGTCACGAAAATAAACGACCATGTTTTAACTAACCCTGTAAGGTTCTCTCAACTCTTTAGTGGTTGCGGAGCCTCCACAGAAACTAAGCACGCAAAAAGCCGGCATCGGTTCATTGCGAAGAGATAAAATGCTTTCAATGAGGGGACTTTAGAGAAGATCCAGAGCGCTTCAAGTTTTTAAATTGTCATTTTACAGTTGTCTCTTTGCCTTAGTCAAAAGCATTAAGTCGGGGTGATTTTATCCCGGTACAATTTTACAAAAGAATTTCTCTCTTTAGGAAAATTTAAAAGTTTAAAAGTCAACAGAGCATCTGTCGAAACTCATATATCGAATAAAATGGACAATGTATCCATACAAATTGTTTGAAGGAATGCATCATTTGATTTTGCTGAAAATCCCGCAATGAAATGATCCCTAATCTCTGTCTACTTTAAATGACGAGGAGCGCTTCTAGAGGTTATTCAGAAAATTCCTTTGGCTAGAGAATAAATTAGTTTTATGCTGTAAGCTGACTTAAGTACTTTCTTTTTTAGATTTTTCCCACCAGCAAAAAAAAAGCTGAATTGCACTACCTCCAGTGGAGAGATTGAACAAACAACGAAAAAATGGAGAGTTCTGTATGGGAAAAATGAAAGGAAGGGGTTTTTTTTAGAGTGAGAAAAAATTGTATTTACTTCGCAGGGATTCTGGATTCAATTTTGTACAAAAGGTGATGAAATTTATGAACTTAATAAATTCCGCAAAACATTATTTTTTTACTCCTCGGGAAAACAAGACAAAATATGGATATTATTTCGTTGGTTTGATTGTTTTGGATATGAAAAATTAATGAAAAAAACAACGGAGCCGAAGAAAAACGAAAAATTCCAATCTCGATTGCTCAAATTTAAAGTCTGACCGTTAGTTTTCTAATCAGAAAAGGCGTTAATTTTTAAAGAAGCAATTCATATATATAATCTCCTGGGTTATTTTATAAACAGAATTTATATTCATTAGGGTAAGAGTAAACCGAAGTATTAAAAAGGGTTTCTCCTGAAAGAATTTTAAATTGCTTTTATCATGACTCAATATCTACCTTTTACGCATTTTCTCAATAATTTTCTTTTATTAGATTATTCAAGCGAAATAGTTTAAAAGTCGGGGAAGCATTTTCTTCCAGTGAGGATGTATAAAAAATACCCATTGAGAGGCCTGGGACAAAGTGGAATCCCCACAGAGCACTCGTGGCAAAATGGAAAAAATTACAATTAATTAACGATAGAGTTTCGAGCGTTACGTAAGATACTTTCTTTGGTTTCAACCCCTTCATCACATGACCGGTAATTACATACACCTGACTCATGGGTTTCCGCATTTTTTTGGTTTCCACCGGCTCTGTGAGGGTTTCCTAAAACTTAATTAATGCACAAAATCACTAAACACACCGAAGTTCCTCGGCGTTGTAAAAAAAAATACTAATTACTACGAGGGTGAACAATCTTCAGACCAACGAAAATTCCTTGAATTAACTATAAGAACTGTAAATCTTCCATTATTTTTGGAATTTTTAAAACAGCTTAAAGCAAAGTGCCATTAACAGCAAAATATTCAGGAAAATGTCAGTAGATTGTTACTTTCAAGTTTGACTGAAATCTTGAAAATCAAAAGTCTTGAAATTTAATCCAAAACTTTTCTCCATTTGTTTTCTTCCGAATGAAAAAAATTTGGGCAAACTACTTAGCAAATGTTTCCCCGATTCTGATATTTATATTTAAGTGGCTGACAAAATGACAGGCAAAGTTTTTGGGTAAAATGCGTAAAGAATATGGTTTTAACTCCGACTGCTTTTCACCCTGCATTAAATAACTTACCTCGAGATTCGTAAGACGATTGACGTAAGCTCTTTTAATTCGGTATTCGAGTTTAGATTCTGGTATTAATGGTTAAGCAAAAGATGGAAAATTTATCCGACCGTGCTCGACATCGCCTCCACCTTTCAAACTTTATTTTTATTTAAGAGAACTTCTCACTTAAAAATCGAGGGTGTTGAGTTTTATCCTCGCATGTTTTGCTACCTTGAAATAAAACGATTTGACGTTTCGGAATCCTTTTGCAAAAAAAAAAACTTTCACTTTTTGTTTTTCAAAGCCCATCAAAATTATTTTTCGACAACTTCTTTAAACTGTCAATTCCGTAAGAGCACTGAAAATGCAACCTTTCCATCAACATATTAAAACAAGGAACTGAAGCCTACTTTGTTTGAGCAGAAGTCCCAAAAATACAATCGAATTCGACGAAAGACGCAACCTAAGGAAAAACTCCACAATTTTCCGAAGGATAAGAAATATTTTCTCTTTCTAAATTACGGAAAATGAGGTTGCAAATGTACTTACGCGAAACATTTGTCTTTTTTTCAATCTTGTTTTAGAGGAGTGAAAAGAAATTCTGAGTTTTTATGACCTTTATGGAGTGAAACAAAAGACAGAAAAGGAAGATAAAATATTTGAAACTTTCTAAGTACGAAAATGTGAAAGGGATGAGCTTCTTATGCGTGCATTTCTTTACATTTCATTTGAACTTTTCTTTGAAAATTTCCCCTCCGGCAAAACTTCAATTCGGTAACGTGAATAATTCGACCTTTTACCAATCGCTCTATTTTTTTTAGATGGTTACAAAAGGTGTAACTCATTATTATATAATATCGGATACACATAAAAAGCATACAGTACAGGTTGGTAGTTCACAAAATCCTGTCGTGTGATAATTAAAAAAAAGCTAATTAAAAAGCTAACAACACTAAAAGTCTAAGGCTATCACAAATGACGCATTCAAAGACTACACAAAAATATTTCAGAATTTGTAATACATTCCCTTAAGTCCAAAAGCGGAAAGGCAAGATAATGTTATTAAAAGAGAGTGTCAAAACGAGAGAAAACTTTTTCTGTCGAGTGTGTTTTTATTTTTAAAAGGGAAAACAATTTTTTCTCCGTTTTAAAAGCAAAATGAGGAATTTAAAGAGGTATTTTTTTCGGAGGCTAGTTTAAAAAAACCCAATTTTCATTTTCGGGAAGGAAAGTTTCCTTGATGAATGTGACCTTTTAAATTCCTCTTCACTTTTTAATTAATTTTTCAATTTTTCCTTTTTTTCCATTCCGACTGATACGTAATAAATTTAACCGAAGGATTAATCTTCAGATGCATTTGCCCATATATTTGCATTTATGGGATTTTATTTGGGCAATTAGCGGTTGTGGAATGCAATTCCACGCGAACCCTTTCCTCCCTCATAAGTCATAATTACAAAAGTAAATCTGTCATTATTGGTCGATGGAGGGGAGGGCATTCATATCATGTGCATTTGCTTCGGATTTTAATTATGGGGTGATGGCTTTTTTCCTACCTTGACTGAAAACTAAAGATACGGAACCCGTTTTAATTTGCTAAAACGAGCTTTGATCATTAATCAAAGAAATAATTGTTGACAAGTTGATTACCGAGTATTAGTCTTTACTTAGATGTGACTAAATTGCTTTTGTGAAGCTTTTAAGGGAGATGAAAGTTCCAACTTCCTTTTTCGCCTTGAGGATGGAAAATGGAATTGCTTATAAAGTCTGGACCTGAGAAGTTTTATTACATTCTTGTAAATAAAAAATTAAACCTGGCAAAGAATTACATTATTTATGGCTCAAGCTTTACTAATTTTTTTCTTTCTTTTTGAACCCCTTTTTTCATTTTTTTAAAAACAGGAGTCGGCAATCATTACGCTCAGCAGCAATTACGTTTTTGACATTCATTTGATTTACAAGCAAACAATAAGCACAAAGTGAATTTCTGAACTTGAAAGAAACATAGCGAAATGTTTGCGAATACATAATTTTTTGAAACTATTTTAAGAAACTATTTAATATTTATTTAACAATGGAAAGGGGAAATCCGAGAAAATGTGACTAAAGGTTTGAATGAGACTTAAATTCATCCAAAGATTTCACCAGAGTTTAACCTTTCTCCAATCGACAGTGTCGGCCTTTCAACAAAAAAATGAAAGAAACAGAGAAAAGCTTACCGCAAAAAATCAGAAATCAACTCCATTTCTAAAAATTGCTCCTTTACAATTCTTTCACTCGATAAAAGTAAAAAAAAAAGTTGAAGGGTAAAAAAATAAATTAAAAAGAAACCCCCGACGAGCAAATAACATTTTTTTCTCTCCGAAATGAGGAGCAACAAAGATTTCATGTCTAGATACGAATAACAAACGTTTCGACGTTTTTCTGAAAAAGGTCAGGTGAAAGCTCCCAATGATTTGCTCTTAGAAAAACATAATACGACAGTTCTATTAATAATTCTTAACTTAATATAAAATTTTTAAAAAATAGGAAATTACCCCGAAAAAATAAAGTTGAATTTAAAGTCTTTCATTAATATGCAAATTATTAAAATTTTACTTAGGCTTAACTAAAACAAAATTAATAAATTGGTATAAACATCAAACACTTAAACATAATTAAAACAATTTTTTCCCCCCTTTCTAAGCTGTAGGGTATTTTTTACTTTCCCAGAAGAAGGAGTTTTGTATTTTTACTGTAACCCAATCCCTCCCCTCCGCCTTCCACCCCCGAGATGTGCGCGAGCGAGGATTTTCATTCCAACGGCATTTTTTAATTTGCTACATTAAACGAGATGGCAGTCTCCACGAGTCATTTGTCATCGGAGTGGCCAAAAAAAAAATATCAACGTGTCGACGTGGACCTATCTGAAAGATGTAATCAATCATAAGGCCCCCACGTAATGACATGTGCTTCTAGCAGTTTGGTTTTGTTTTCTATAGCGCGCTCCCAGCTTTCGGGGACAGGTTTTTGCCCATTACAGTCGGGGCTGTAACCCTTTGAAAAAGATTTTGAAGCCGTTTGAAACTGATGGATCGAGTCATTTCAGAATAGTAAATACGTATCAGCGTTATTGCATGTAACTGCCAAAATTTGAAACTTGAACTTCTTACTCAGATCAGCATGACTGAGACCTCACATACTTAGATCCCGTTGACGTATAAGTGTTAAAGTTATAGAATGAGAATTTAAAACTTTCGAATTCATTCATAAAGAAAATTTAAATCCGTGAAAAGCGAAAACTATTCAAAACGGTTGTCTAACGAAAATGGGGGAACAGTAAGACAATAGGGAAAATATGCTTTCAAAATCCAACAGTTCAGTTATTGCAAATGATTCGAAATCCTTCTGCATATTTTCACGGCAATAATGTATTATTTTAGAAGGGCATGCCTTTTTGTCCTGTTTCCATTCTGCAATAATTCTGCTGTGAGTGGGAAACTGCGAAAGGAATGCTTTGTGAAAGAACATTTTTTATCCTTCTTTTTCATCAAACTCGACTATATAAAGATGGCGTTTCAAAAATTCCAAGCACCTTTTAAATTTTAGGTTCGCTCGGAAACAATCTTAAACGGAGACCTTTTAGACTTGTTTCAGCCGTTTTAGAAAGAGAGGGGAAAATCCTCGATATTCCTGTTAATTCCATCTTGGATTTTATTCGTAGTAATTCCGTCGGGCATTGCGGAAAGCCACACATATTTCGCGCTATTAATTAAAATTTGAATGCTGTCATTTTCATCTTAATAGTCTACCTTCGCAATTAACTGGGAAGTAGTTTTAGTTCTCGTTTCGCTATGTGAGGGCCTTGATTTTAGTCTTTGATGTTGAATGTCAGACTAAATTTAAATTCCGGCGGGTTAAGAAGTGGTGAAAGATGACATAAAACGAATCATCTCTTGAAGATGCGTTTTTGCAGGAGAGAACTCATAAAATATTGATTTTTTCTGCACTGACTTTGAACAATGGTCAAAGATCACTACGTGGTTCAATACCAAAAAATTGCAGAGAAAAAAGAAAAGTAATGCTTACAAACCCCACAGTTACAGAAAGAATTCAGAAATGTTCGAATGCTGTAGAAAGTATTTCGAAAATCATAATTCATGTTTGTCCAAGGCCTGTAAAGGCCGGAATGGGAAATGGACTTTTATTTGCAACTGGGAAAGTTCGTCGAGTTCCCGAATTTTCAGGAGTAAAACAACACAAAACAGAAGAAAAAACAATGGCGACGAAAACAAAATATTTTCCCGAACCCCAATTTTGAATTTATTTAATATATATTTCGTTAATTAAGTCCCGCCTTTTGCTTTGGGTTTCATTAAACTGATTTATCCCAAATCTTCATTTATTCGATCCATCATTTTTAGTAAAGTTTTATTATTTTTATAATTCATTGATTTATAATTTCCTTTTCCTCTTTCAGTTATTTGTTTTATTTGTTTGTTTTCTCCACAATTTAAGATTAACTGCGGCACTGCAATATTTATCCGGTAAACAAATCCCAAATGCGCACTATTTAGTCAACTCTTCATTTAATTTTCTTTTAATTTTTCGCAGTGTTTTCTAAAGTTTATTAAAACCTAACCGAAAAATTTATCATTCAAATTGAATGACGTCAGAAGGAAAAAGCGATTAATTAAAAATAATTGGGCTTAAATAGAATCAGTTATATAAATAATTAATTCTTTCTAAACGAGGTCTAAAAAAATTTTTTTTTTTCGCAAATGAGATGGGAACTCATTCGTTGAATAAAAGCTCCCCATCGGAGATAATTTCTCTCGGGCTGGAAAACCTTTTTTTATTGTGCCCCCATACAACTGAATGCGTTTGCATTTATCAGTTTCTGCTAACAAATCCAAACTAACGCAGACGAAACAGCATTTGAATTATTTAGTGAAAATCCTTTCCGACTTTGCATTACTTTTATTATAATGAAAATAAAAATCAAATGCTGAGAAACGACAACCGCCAAAGTCGAATGTGTTTGCCAAATGAAGGAATGAAAGAGTTTTCAGAATTTTTCAACATTTTGCCCTTTTGAAATCTCTGTGATTAAATTAAATAATTATTTCGTGAAAAAGTAATTTAATTAACATAAAAAAAATATTTTTTTCATTATTCAATTTTTCATGGTCTCATTGTTACATTAAAATGAGGGGCACAAAGCTCCAAGCTTTTTTGTCCGGTTTTTCCCCATGCAAACTGTAATCTTTTGCGGACTGCTTTTACTTTGCTTATTTTTTATTTCTGATTTTTCTCCGCCTTTTCCCTGCTTCTTTTTTTCTATTCATAAGGGCTTTGCAGACTTCTTTTCTCCTTTGCATTGATTAAAATTTCCTAATTCCTATTGGGATTGCAAAGGCGTAATTCTTCGATTGTAAGCAGAGACTTTATCGTTGTGCATTATTAAAACATTTCTGCTGTTCCTTTTCTATTGTTTTCCTTTTTCTTTCTCAACGTTATCATTTTTTTCAACTTATTGTTTATTTTTAAACTTTTTCTCAAAAAGAATAACTTTTTTAATGAAATTTTCAAATGCTTAAGGGTATTGATATCAACATAATTCTCAGTAAAACTAAGGTTACAACTTTTAAGATCGAAAGATCATTGAAACAATTTAAAATTTAGCCAAAGAATTTATCAATTGACTGTTTTAAATTTATAAATTGGGGAGCGAACTGAGCTGATATTTAAGATCACTAATTCTAATTATTTCAGTAATACAATGCATTGTTGTACAGTATAGAACCTATTATAAGTCCTTCTAATTCTTCATCGTCCCCATCACTTTCGTCAAATCCAATAACATATAAATTGCGGACAAATTATAAAAATTTTGTAGTTACGAAAAATTGATTATGCTTTTGCTTTCCACGACGATTTCTGTCAGATTTTATTAATGCTAAAAACAAAATCTCGACACGCAGTTCATTACAGAACACAGAAACACAATTACTGTAATTCTCTTAAATTTTCATTTGGAAACTCGGACAAACATAACATATCTGTAGGTGGATGACATGAAAAGGCACAAAAATCACAGCTCTTTCAAACGAAGTCACGCACTCGCCATTTTTCTTTTTCTTCCCAAACATTTAATTAATTTCCATCTCTTTCCATAAATTTTTCGCCAAAGCGTTTAATAATAGATGCACACATATGCAGATGTCTCCATTTTTAATTAATTTATTTTCCACCCCAAACATTGACGTAATTTTCCCAGGAATTCATTTAATTCCGTTTTTTCTCATTTAAGCACTACAGTTAAAATTTTTTTAAAATTAGTTAGCTTAAAAATTCAACAACTAAAAAAAATTGTGTTCCGGTGTAATTCAAAGCTAAGGAAGCTGTCAAGTTTGTGTGCACAGTATAAGTTATTTAATTCCATAATTTCTCCATTCGAACAAATAAACTTTGGTTTCTTAAATTATAAATCTACCATTTATGTCACAGAGCATAATTACATTTTAGCAGCAGGATTGCAATTTACATAATTTCCCTATCCCTTTGAAAATTTCCCCAAAAGAATCACTAAAAACCTTCACAAATGCAGAGGCGAATTAATGAAAAAAATAAATTTAAAAAAGATCCAAACAGAAGAATGAGGGAAAATAAGTTATTTTGGTGACAGGAAAACCTAAAGCGAAATTTCTCATTCGCATTCGGGCTTTTCTCTCTGCGGTGAATAAAATTAATGATTTATAAGCGGTTGAAACAAGGGAAAGAAATTAATATGGACTCTCAAAAAGCAGACTATTAATATTCGAGCTTAAATACATGGAGGTCATTGAATTTATGGAGTTTCTACAGATATGGGGGAGAAAAGCGTGTCGAAGAAAGAAGGGTCTTTCGCCCCCCGTTCCCATTGCCTGACCTCTGATCGTTTGCATGTACCCACCCTGATTTCCTCCTCCTATTTTTAGACTTTCTTAACTTTCTTATTTCGAAATGGCTTTCCAAACCTGCCATTATCAATGCGCTTTCACATGAGCCTTAACTTTTCCTGTTTTCGATGTCTACATTTTCTAATGCGAGAAAAATTGACTGCTGAGGCTTTTCTAAACTAATTAATCTTTTTTTTAGTTGAGCGCTTTCTCTTCCATTATCTTTTTGGACAATAGAAAAATAAAAATCATTCAGCTGAGCTTTTTAGAAAGAAAGAAGGGGGAGGGGGCCTCCGAACAAAAAGCGGAAATTCAAGCTTACTTCGTCAACAATAGTTTGCTCTGGACCATTGTACTTTTTCATGTCGCTGTTAATTTAGAATCGCAAAAGGGTTTTCCATTTCATTTTGCTATGTATTAAGCGCCGCCAAGTATTACTAATTTAACTGAAAACGAATTTCTGCAATAAAAGTAATTTTTAGAGAGCTGCAATAAACTGCTTAAGCCAAAACAAAGGGGAGCATTTAAATTTATTAATATTTAAAATAAAGCATGCCACCAATGTCACAAAAGTAATTTTTAAATTTACTAATTAAATTTATTATATACTTTAATTGTTTATGACAACAGTGGGTATCAGTATTTCCCTCGACGATTACTTCATATATTAACGGACTTTAACGGAGGATCAACCTTTTAAAATAATTTCATTAGTTAATTTTGCTGTCCAGAAAAGATGTAAATTGCAAATTAAAACACAACTAAAATTATATAATTGGGGTTTTCTGCTTTAATTTCACTTCACCTGCACAAACAGTGTAAATGGATTTGATGACACAAATGTACCTCATCAAACTTCTTCAAAATTATTGGGGTTGGCCATTAATTTTATTGAATGCCTCAGAATGCCAATAAAAATTTAAAATATTAAAACTTCAAGCTTTAATATTTTGCAAAAGGATTATACAAAAACTTTACAAGGTTTCCTGGTAAAAACAAAAATGGTTTAAAAAGTAAGAAAGTGATTTCAGATAATAATTCACATTCAACAAATACCTGAAATTCTGTATGAAAGGGTTGCAATGCTTTTGACAATGCAAAATAAATTCCCATTACACTTACAATAAACTGTAGGCAATAAACATCATGGATTAATTTTATCATACAAATAAGACACTTTAGACATTACAGATTTATTGTTCATAATATAAGCTTTAAAAATAAGAATTCCAATTACTGTAGAGTTCTTAAAAGTGTTATATTTCTTAAAAATAAGAATTCCACTCCAAGATGACAAAGCTACAATTTTTTGAAATGGAAAGTTTAAAGTTGTTGGATCTGAAAATTTAAGTTGTTATGAATAATCACAAGTATTTAAAAACATGAATGAGTAAAACTTTTCAGGATGAATCAAATCTTATATTCAGGCAGATGAAGTCCTGAATTTCCAGGATTGGTTAAATTACTGATACCAAAACTGGCATTTCTGTTGTAAATTATGCTAAGGACTAAGGAGAAACATTTTTTGTTCCTCATTTGAAAAGCATCTTTGGAACCCATTCAATTTGTTTCTATTGTTAAATTATAGTTTGCAAATTAGGCTCATCTGACTTATATAAGTAAATATTAAGTTGGAAAACTTTAAAATGCATAAACTCAAATATAAAAGGGTTTTAACAATGGCTTCTGAGAATCTTACGGAAGCTTCCCAAATGTGCTGTCAATGAATGCGTTCGCGCAATTCGACCTAACCTCAATAAAATAAAATAAACTTACCTTACTATTGAGTGTGCTCTACTGTATGACAGGCACTAAATTCTTCAAGTGTTATTAAATTTCTATTGAAACCAATAAACATAAAATATCACAGCTATAATAACATAAGTAACATTTTTTCATATTGCATCCACTAAGACTGTCTTTTGTTATTGATTTTAAATTGTTTTTGTAACGGTTAGCGGGAAAAGGAACAGCGCAAACTCAGTGAAAGCTTTTCGCCTCGAGTTTCCTCTATGGCTTTTCCTTTTACGGTTTTCCTTTTCACTGTTTTACGCATTTACCAAAATATAAAGTTAATTACAGTACTGTTGTAATCATACAAATATTAATTTCTGGTAACGTCACATTTAAAGATTTTCCCATGAATAAAATTTATCCCTCCGAAGGAGCATGCTTAGGGTACAGTATTAAAAAGAAAATTAATTTTTAACAGAAAGTTTCCAAGAAAATGTCCGTTATATTTCTTCCGCGCAGAGGAAATTTATAAATATTAACTGGTATTATAAAAAAACCCAAATCCAAGATTTGTATTATTGTGCTTTTATAAATGGTTAGGAAATATATAGTAAAATTTATTAGTAAGAAATAATTAGAAGTAACAATTATACTGATAAGACTAACCTTTCATAATTTATAATATTAAAACTACTTTACCTTTATTTCTGCTTTTTTAAAACCTGTAACTAAGTGCTCTTAAATAAATAAATAACAGGTGAGATTTAATAAAAGAAATAGGTTAAAATTAATTAAAGAGTAATATTTAATTAGAAAAAAACAGTAACCAATATAAGTTACAACCAAATACAGAAAATGTTTAAGGAATATTTGCAAGATAATCCTTGATGCTGCTAGGATCTAGTCTTTTAAATCCATTTTGATCACAAACTCCAACTTCAATATTATCAGCAGTCATCTGCCCCTCAAATCCTTCTTTCAATGTTAGAATTGCAGTGTGAACAGCATCATCAAGCTCCAAATCTTCACTGTACCTCTTTTCTAGGAAAGTTCTTCCATTTATGAAATTCTTCCCCATGGCTGTAGCTTTCCAAGCAAAATAAGAGCCAGATGGGTCACACTGAAATAAATGAGGGCTTCCTCTGTCCCAACCACAAATGAGAAGAGAAACTCCAAATGGACGAACTCCTCCTGATTGGGTGTACTCTTGCATCACCATTGCAATCCTAGGAACAAGCTGGGCTGTGGGGATTGGCTCCTGGTAAGTCAAAAAGTACTGCTGAGCCATTTTCCTAGCCCTGCGAACCAATAATCTGTAATCTGGCCCCATTCCACTGTACACCATTCCAATGTGATCAGTGACTTTTTCCACTTTGTTTACACTGTGCTCATCATACAAAATCGACTTGTGCTTATTTTCCGTGGCCAAAACAACGCCATTTGAGGCTTTTATTCCTACCGATGCTGCTCCTGCTGCCACAGCCGCGAGGGCGTACTCAATTTGAACCAACTTTCCCGAAGGGCTGAAAAATTAACCAATATTATTGTGAAATAAGACAATGAATATTAATATTTATTAAATATCAAATACATCTACATGCATGCAATAACTTATTACATCTGAATTACTCAATTTAAATTCCAAAGCACATAAAAAAGTATGAGGTAAAAGCCGGATAGTAAAGGTTAAGAAGTTTAATTGGAAATGAATAATTTTAAACAAAGAATCAAAAATTAAACAAATATTTGTTCAAAGCTCTAAGAATACAGTAAAAACCTTACCTAAAAGTAGTGAGAGAAAAACTATAACGCTCGGACTCCATGATTACAAATCACAATTTGATTTGTTGATACTTCTACGAATGGCTTTTGCGATCGTGCAAGAAGTGTTCGAAAACTCTACATAGGCATCACTGCGCAAGACTGGAATGCTTTTTGAACACAAGATTTGCTGCACTTTACTGAGACTTCATTCCATAAATAAAAATCGGATTTCCTTCGAAATGTCAGTTTATAAAAATGGTATTTATTCATCTTCTTCAGATTTAACTAGAGAATCCGAGTATCAAAACTTAACCCATTCTGAGGGAGATTCTTTTAAAGACAGAAATGGAAGTCAATACATGAATAATAACAATAACAACAATAATAACATACACAGGTAATTTTGTTATTTCGCCTTTTTAAAATTCTTTCAGATTTAATTCCAATTCCTTTCCCTTCTATTTTCTAATATTGATATATTTTATATAAAACAAACAATTTTTTATATTTCAGGGTTGATTATATCACTCTTTCCAAACCACATCAAAATCATGAGCACAGTGCTTACTTATTTTGGACATTGGTGGTTCTATTGTTCATCTTTGCCTTTGGAAACCTCATCCTGACTTTCACAATCCTTGGAGTACTAAGACTAGGCCAAGGGATGGAAAGCCTAGAACTGGTTTCAGAGGAATCTCTTATTAAATTTTTTGGTAATACTGATTTAGACAACATTTACAAAAGAGATGGCAAATTAGAAAGTTTTAATGAGTCACCTATGGAAATATTGGGGGATGTTGGAGACATTAGGATTGGCATATTAGATACAGAAAAGGAAATAATGCCCATGATAAATTTTGGGCCAAAGCTGGAAACTATAGAGAATATTGATTCCTTTGTAATTAAACATCCTGTGTCTGGAAAAAAAATATTCTCTACTGATTTCCCCAATTTTGGTTTACCAAGGGGTGTAGATAAACTTGATGTGCAGATAGCCCTGACCAAGAAAATCTCAAGTGCAGTGAGTGAAGGTCTTTTATTGAAATCTGATTCTTATATAAAACTCAAGGGAAGTGAGGGAGTTCACATAGATGGAAGAGAAGTTATTTGGTCAGCTGATCAAGACATATTTTTAAAAAGTGTGAACAAAAGCATAACTCTAAATGGACATGATGGTGTGTTTATTGATATAAGAAATATACCTGTGGCAACCAAAATAAAAGGTCCTGGGTTTAACTCACACTACAAAATATGTGTGTGCATGCCAGAGGGCAAGCTTTTCAGACTACTTATACCTCCAGGGCAGGACCCTTATGTTGATTGTCAAAGCATTGACCAATCACTACTTTATAATCCTTGTTTATAAATACCTATAGCAGTCATTTAATTAGGTAAAAAGTTTACTTATCATTTTTTTTGCAAAGAAAAAATAGATCTCAGAGTATAATTCAGTGTAATGTATTCAAAATCTAGTCAGTTTAATCCTGTATTTGTCTAGTCAGCTGTCTTTAAATTATTTATGTAAAAATAGGTTTTAAATATTTATAAATGAAATTTTGTTTTATTTTAATTAATACTGCTTACAAATATTTCCTATGAGTACAATTCTTATTGCTTTATTGTATTTTTTAATTCTATTTGCTACTTAAATAAAGTTTTTGATTTTTATTTAGAGCCAAAAGAAATTTCTTAATTAATTTTTCCTGTCTCACTCACTTCAGTGAGCAAATTAATGTTCTTATAAACCTTAAAAATTTTGACATTAGTGTTATTACCTTTAAACATTTCTCAAAATAATTTTGAAGTAATTACAATGCCAAATTGGTTTTAAAAGAAAGCAATTTTAATTGCTGTTTTAATCCTTAAAAAACACATTCGATTTTATAAAACTCACATCCACAATTATACAATGAAGTAAAACTATTACTAAAAGAGTGATAATTTATATTAATATATTTTATAATTAAAAGATACTGCAAACACTTAGTAACAGAGAAAATTTAATGCCAATCTTTTTCATCTTTATTTTAATATGTTACCTTTGCAGCTCAGTAATCAGAAATCCATCAGTTTTCCAAACAAATTAATGTCATTTAAACTCACAGTCACACATAAAAAATTATGGTTTTTCATTTACTCAACATTATTCTTAGGTTCTTTCCAAAATGTTTCCCTTACTCTTTAAAAACCTTAAATTTCTTCCCCCCCAAAAATTCAATGATCAGCAGTTTCCATTGGCTCTTCCCCCCCTTCTGCCTCCATTTCATCTTCTTCTTTTTTATCTACTGGTTTTTCATAAGCTTTTTCCAGAGGTGACACAACAACCCCATCCCATACTGACATGTCATTTAAATTCAACCTACCATGATCTAGTCCCAGTAACCTTTTGTAACCACCATGGGCTAATATTCTAAGAATTGTCTGTGCAGTCAGACAAATTAAATCTTGATTTTCATAAGATAATGATGTGTGAACCCTAATACTTCCACTCCCACAAGGATCTGTAATTCCTGTAGAACCAGGCAGAAATAACCCAGCAGACAGCAGCTGCAAAACTCTCCTAAAGGCAACATTTATGGGCAATGTTTGCCTGGATGGATTATTCATAATGGAGCTGTGTGCCAAGAGATCTATTTGCCATTGGGTTAAAGGCTGCAATCCCTCAAATCGATTCCTTAGATCTCTTAACAATCTAATCAAGACCTTAATGGAGGAGTGGTGTGCATTTTCCTCCATCCATCTGCTGTGCCTGATGGCTGCATGGTGCTCATGCATCAGCTTGACACCAAGATGAAGGTCAGGCTCCAACTTCCTAAGATTCTGAACAACAGTTGCAATTAGAATTTTAACAACAGCTGATGGACTGCTGACATCAAATCCTTGCTCATTAAGGGTGAATTTTAAGAACTCCTTTGGATCCTGTTTCTGAAGTTCATCATTTAGTTTGTGACTCAATGCCTCTACAGCTTCTTTGGTGGGTAGGGTTTTTAAAATTACAACGATTTCAGCAATATTCTCCTTTGTCAGCATTGTTCCTTCCTTGAAAGGACCAACTTGCCTCACTTCTTCAACTTGCTGAAATAAATTAAACAGTATAACATGATTAAACAGAGGTCCAAAATCAAAACAATTAACCTTAAAATCATATTGAATTAAAAATTAAAATTTGCAATTAACAAAAAATTTACAAATAAATTACTTATTTATCTGAATGATAAAATTTATTCCCAAGTAATTAACAGTACAGTATAAAACTACAGTGTTTTCTTATGTATTAACTGTTATACTTACACATGACTCGAATGAACCTGGAGCCACCACCAAATTATCAAGAACACTTTGTATTTTATTCACGAGATTTAAAATAGCCGTCTGCTCCTGTGGTTTTGGTGTCAAATCTGCGTTTCTTTGCATTAGGGCATTGGTAAAATTGGTATCATCCGGCATTGGCTTTACTCTTGGAAATGAAGATTCACATAATACTAAATCAAATGGATGTCTCAGAAGAAATGTTTTCGGTTTAAACGGTATTCTTCCTCGATTTCTGAGATTTCCTCTACCCCTCATTAGACCTGGCTGGACCATACTGAACGCCTTTTTGGAAAAAAGAATAACTCTTTAATTCTTAAGAAAAAAAAATGCAAACATTACAATAACTACAGTGCGAAAGTAGCCGCAAATTAATTTTTTAAAACAAATAAACTACTTCAGAAAGAACTTTAAGTAAAAAATATATTTTTTTTTAAAGTTTAAAAAGAAATTTATTTAAAATTATTACCTCTGACAAAACTCACTTGACAAATAGCGGCTGATGCGTGCTTATAAATACAAAATGGCGGAATCGTCTTGTTGCTCGCGATTTTTGCTTTCGACTTATATCGATCAACCGGAAACGAACATTCGACTTTCCCATACTATCGCTCTAAAAACTTTCAAATTTGCTTCAGTGCAACTGAGAATGTACTAGACATTGTTTAGGATGAATTTATTTGTAAGTTTTACAAGTTCTGATTTTTCATTTATTCTGCCTGAACCTGATTTTTGGATCATCGAGGTCCTAATTTTTTTGTTTTCACAATCATCAGATCTTTAAATCCAATATATGAATAAACTTAAATGAGAGAAGTGATTTTTTTGAAGTACATTTTTTATATTCCTCAGGTTTTTCTGCTTAACTACTATTTTATCATGTAGATTATTTTTGCTTTTTAATAAGGTATTTTTACTTTCGCTTTTTTTCTCTTCTGTCCGATGTTAATGTTATGAGTTTTAATCCCTTAATCGTCTAACAGGCGAACTAAAACTATACAAAATTTCTATTGATATTTCTTACTGAATATATCAATGAATCACAAACTGTGATTCATTGCACATTATGCCAGTGATTGGAATGGCATAAATGTTTTATTGACTCAAGGAAGTCATTCTTTGTGAAAATATTTTGTGTCCACTCTTCAAAGTGTTTTTTGTTAGGCTTATGTGATAAAAGTTGTAAGCATTTTTAAATGGCTGTATATAAGTAACGATGTATCAATTCCAGAACTCGAGATTATTAAAAATCCAAAAAAGTTTTCTAATGACAAAAAATGTTAATTAAAACATTAATTATTTTCCAAAAAACTCGTAATAAATTTTTTCCTGATTTATGCGCAGTTAGTTTAACTTTGACTTATTATCAGGAAGAAAAAGCATTTGTTTTTAACCGTAAAAGCCATTTCGTGTCTGGTAAGTAAGAATTACAGTGTAAGTTTAAACTGATTTTTATAAATTTTCAGGTGAATTCGGCGATCTGTATTTTTTTTCTTTTTGAAATTGGGAGTGGCATCGAATTATCTCAAGAAAAGCAAGATGACTCTCAAAAACTATTACTTGAAATTTCAGGTAAACACTTCCTATTCTTTATTGCCTTTCGACTTATTCAGAATTTGGAGAAAAGTTTCGGTTATTAAAAAATTATATTTCAGTGGATTTTACTGTAGAAATATTGTAATTCTTATAATCGGAAGTGAAAAAAATATTTGGTTTTACACTGTCAATTTTCATTCAAAGCTTTCACTTAAATTAGCACTCAAAATAACATTTTCAGAAGTAGAACTCTGCTTTTTCTTTTGTTTTGGCTCGAGTTCTGTCACTGGCAATTTTCCTAAAAATCAGCAAAATAAATTTATAACCCTGAATCAGAAAGTTTATTTATTATTATCCCTTATCACATTTTCATTATTCGGATTTCATTTAACGGGAAAGACGATCGTTGAATTAACCTTTTAACCTCATGCACTCAAATTTCTTTATCTAAAAGTAATCCTTTTTGAAATGCTTAGTATTTATTCTTTGTAGAAGAAAACATCGCTGAAAAGAAAATATCATGTATTGTGTCTCGAAATTCTCCCGTTTTTATTTTAAAATTCATCGGAATATAATAAATTGCAAAATGTAAAGTAACTCTTCAGTAATCCAAAGCGTTAAAAAGTTTAAAAAAAAATTAATTATTAGCAATGTTAAGAACCCAAAACTACTCTGCGCTTCTTTGGAGTAGTCTCGGCTTTTTCAGTATAAAATTTGTAGTTTTTTCAAAGATACAAAAGGGAATTTTCTGGCAAAGTTTTGCCAAGAGCAGCATTGTTCAATTGCCAACAACCCAAATCCAACTTCACGAACGTCGGTAACCTTAGAATCATTTTTATTTTTCTTTTGAGAACTATTTTTTCAACACTAAAGTAATTATTATGTTTGTAATAAATTTTAAATGACCAGAAGTAATTTTATAGTTTAGTCAATAATTTTACGGAGTGATTACTGAAAACTAAAAAAAAGTTTATCTGTTTCCTGATCGCTCATCCTCAACCTTATATACTCTGCTTTAAAAGAATACCTAATCTTGGATTAAAGGCGAAAACAAATTTTAAAAAATCTGACACAGAGATATATATATAATTATTGACAATTCGTCAGCAGACGAGACATTAGAGTAATTCCAACGAAAAACCTAATAATAACCCAAAAAATTCGACAAGTTACCAGGACCCTTGCACAGAGCCAAATTTCTTTCACGTCAAATAATTTCAACCTAAATTTTTTACTGTTGCTATTATTAGAGCGGTTCTATGAATAATTTAACGAAAAACGAAGCATGTAATTATCAAAAGAGACAGCGTAAGCAATTTTTTGACATCTCTTCAGTCAAAGTTTAAAAAATGATCATTTTCACTGAGAAAACAGAAAGAGAGATAATTTGCGAAGTAAAATAATTGTATTAATTATGCTTAAGTTTATCTACTTGCGACAATGAATGAGCGAAAGTCATCTGACTAAATTTTAATTTTCACATTCACCGAAATCTTAACGATGAATGAATCATTTTTAAAATTTTGGCCAAGCACCTGCATAATTGGCAGATGAAGTGCTTGAGACTGGTAATTAAAATTTCTCAATCCATTTATTTTAACTGTATTTATTTGGCTTATTTCTTACAGAAAAATTGGATCTTTGGGGTAAATTTTTCGCCAAGTTTGATCAGCAGCCTTTAACCGATGACTTGCAAGAAAATCTTCAAATTTGCCGGTCAAACGAGGAACAAATCCGTTCGCTTGTGGAAAAAATAAAACAAGATCACATCCCTCAAGAGTCCACGTCTGATCTCCAGAACAAATTAAACGGACTCAATGCCAAATTTGAAAAGATTTTAAAACATTCTGAATCAAATCCAGCCGTTGGTGGTCAGTTGAAGAATCTCGAAAGAAAATTATCGCGATTGCAGTTCAGCTTGGACAGGTCATTGCTGAGGAACAGCGCGTTTCGCACGAGAATCCAAAATGGGGAGGAAAACATGAAGCTGAGTTTGCCCCCCGAGACTGAGGAGATGCTCCTGGATATTCTCGCCAAAGTGGAGGCATCGCATAAGTCGATGACTGACAACCCTTTCGATAACCCAAAGGAGGTCAGGCACCTGGGGAAAAGCTGCAAAATGTTAGCTGTCCCTTATAAAAGACTTCTGACCAGCGTTGACAGTCTCCAACAAATCATTAAGGAATTGGGGGTTAACGATGAGTCAGCTCTTTTGAAAGGAAGTGAATTAAGGAACTCCGCGATGCAAGACATCAGAAACAGTTTGGAAAATATTCTGGAGGAGATTCAAGTTCTCAGAAGAAAAAGTGAAAAAAATATAAATGAAAATGAAAGAATCCTTCGAAGAATCGATAGAAAATTGGATTCAGAACTGGAAGATGACGACGAGGATGATGAGAAACTGAAAAAATCTCTGAAAAAATACATGATCGAACAGAGACGTCTTCTTGAAAAGAATTTGAAAAGAATACTAAAAGACAAAGACGGGGATGACGACGATGATGACGATGATGACAGTGAAGATGGAAAAAGAAAGAATAAATCAAATAAAAGGAAAAATTCAAAGGATGACGATGACGACGATGATGATGATGATGACGATTCCGATGACGACGACGACAGTGACGAAAAGAATAAAAAAAGAAGGAAAAATAAGGACGACAGTGATGACGACGACGACGACGACGACGATGATGACGATGACGATGACATAAAATGCGACGACAGCGACGAAAACGGATCAGAAAGCTGCGAAAGAGAAAATAAAAAAGCATATTCTAGGGGGAAAAAAAACTCCAAATATGATGCCACAGATTCTGATTCTGACGATGACAGGAATACTTTTGTAAAAGGGAAGAAGAAAGAAAAGAAGTATAAAGTGAAGAAAGACGTCAGGGAAATCGAAACTGTTGCCAACCACGACGCATCGGATAAGCTGGTTGCTGACGAGCCGGCTCAGGTCAGCAATGCATGGGCGTTTGAGGGACTGCATCCCCCAGAGGTGCCAACCAAACCTGGCAAAGGCCCTGATGTCACTCCTTAAGAATCGCTCTTAACATAAAATATTTAGCTTTTTTTTTAAGCAGGTCTAAATTCTTTCAGAGAAAATTGAATTACACATTTTTAAACTAAATTCAATCAGTGATAAATTTTACTATTGTACTGAAATTACTGTATTTTGATTTTTAAATGTATACATGATTTATCAATACTATTGAATTTCTTTTTATTTCTTTGATTTGACTTCCCATGAATCTTAAAAAAAACTTAAATCTTTTTTTCTCCTGCTTCTATTTTTTAATCTTATGCAGATTAATCAAGATGTTTTTGGAGCAAAAAACAATAAATAAATTTTATGCTTAGAACTAAAAATTGTAAATACTGCCCTAAATTAGTATATATAATGTACTATAATGAATTAAATTTACTGTTATCCTATTTTAACTAATTATAACATGGAAGAAAATTACTGTATTATAAATTAGATTTCATATTCGATAACTTTGGGCTATGGGAAAAATAAAAATTATATTGAAAGACTGCATTATGACTTAGACACTTATAGTAGAATATTCTTTAAAATGCAGCCTTATTTGCACTTCTGTGTGCTTGTATTGCCTGTTAGTTCTAATAAAAAGAATTCTGCCTGCACCAACAGAACTTACAAACTTTCGTTTTCTTTATCAAAGTATTGCAGCGTTAAAATTTAAACAGGTAATTTTTTGGGATTGATTTTAACATTATCAGCATTAATTTTAACAACTTTAAGCAACTCTCATAAGATGATAAAAGCGGAATTTAATTTTGACCATAGAGTATACAATGGGAGAAATGTGTTGGCCGTTAGTCGAATAGTTGCAGTCCCGGAATAAGAGATGTGCTTTACTCGCGCCATCTCGCGCAGCGCCACTTTATTTTATGATGGTTTGGACAATTCCACGCGAAAATGCCGAATAGTTAGTGTAATTATAATACTAAGCTTTATTTAAATATTGAACAAGACTCGTTAATTTTATATTCAATCAGTATATCATTCAGAATTAATTATAGTTAACGGTAAAATAATGAAAAGTGTAAACATGGAGAATGTAACAGTTAACCCACTCAGGGCACATTTGGAATCAATTGAACAGGCCGGCCGGCTCGTTGAAAAACATATGATCAATGACTCTAGTTTTCCCAGATTGGCACAGTTGATGCATTTAAGTGTTCAGAGTAAGCTATTTTCTGTATGGATTGAGGAAAAGCCTAACTTGATGTAGACATAACTAACTGCTTATTCATTTCAGCACCAGAAACCTATAGTGGATTGATTGATTATCATTACCCCAGTATGGATGTGCTTGCCCCTGGGCTTCCCAATGTAAAGCAAGTAACTACTGTTAGTAAAATTCCACTACCACCAGAAGTGATGGAACATTTTGGACGTATCCTTTTATTTAAAAAAAATTTCAGGCTGAGAAGTAATTAATAAAACTTGTTTCATTTTGTTGAAATAAAATTAATTGACAAAATCTGCATTATTTTAAAGGAAACTTTAATATTTATTTTTAAGCTTTCCGTTTGAGGTTAATAACATCATGGGTTATTTAATTTGTAATTTTTGTATTTCTTAAAAAAAAATGTTTTAGGTTTTTACAATTATTTAATTAAGTTAAATTTTGAACAAGACTAATCTATTTTGTTAAATTATAAGATTACCTCTAATAAATATCTAATTTTATTAAAAATATTGCTATTCTTAAAAAAACATTAAAAAGCAAGTATTTTCTTTACCTTTACAAATCAGACATGCAATGCCATTGCATGATGGGATTATTTCCTGAAATTCACAGAGCTTGGCTTACAATAGATAGTGACATTTACATTTGGTCTTATGAACATGGGTGATTATATTAACATAATTTATGAAAATAAACATCTCTGAGAGAGATTATTTAAATGATTATTTAAATTTAACTTTTGCAGAACTGACCTTGCTTACTTTGATGGCCTGGGTGAAGTTATAGTAAGTGTAGGTCTAGTTAAACCAAAACCAAATGTCTTTTATCAGTACATAAAATATCTCCTGGTGTTAACCACCACTGTTGAAATTGTTGTTCTCGGTGTTAAATTTACATCAACAAAGCCTGATGGTAAGCAGTACAACTATTTATAAAATAAATGGTCAGGTTTTCATTTATAACCAAAAATAATAAAATTTCAGGTCCTCTTGGGATTTTAGAAGAAATGCACCTTCTTCCAGAACCAATCTTTATAGTACCAACTGATGGAATTGGCATAATGACCATCACAAGTAGTGATAATGGTAGACTCTTTTTAGGAGGAAGAGATGGTTCTTTGTTTGAAATTGAATATAAAGTAAGAAATTCTCAGGTGAAAGAAAAAAAAGATATTGATGTTATCATTTTTGATATTCATTACAGGCAGAACGGAATTGGTTTGGGAAGAGATTTACAAAGAAAAACCACTCAAGTAGATATCTGAGTTATTTAGTTCCATCTTTTATTAGTTCTTTGGCTTATGGAGAGGATAATCCCATTGTTCAAATCTCAGTGGATAACAGTAGGAATATTTTATATACTCTAACTGAGAAAGGCTCAATAGAAGTTTGGGATCTTGGAGAATCTGGATTTGAAATGTCTAAAGTGACTTCTGTGTCACAAGCTCATATTGTTCAAGCTGCAGTCAATATTGTGAAGTAAGTTTTTTATAATTATATCTGATGACTTTTTTGTAAGTTTCTGAAATTAATTCTGTTGCTTTTTTCCAGAACTTTAGATGCTAAGTGCTTCCGACCAATAATTCACATCTCCGCATTAGAAATCTATGATTCAAAGCAACTGAATTTGGTAGCTGTGTCTCAAACTGGAGTCAGATTTTACTTTGCAACGAGCTCCTTAACTCAACAACCTGGAAGACCTAATATGCTTGTTCTGCACCATGTTAGAATGCCTCCTGGATTTTCAGCCAATCCTCCTTCGTACCGTCCTGCAAATGCAACAATGGCAATTTATAACAGAGGCTAGTTGAAAGAGATGTTCTGACTTAAATGTTTTCACTCCCATAGTTCCTTGTGAATATGTTTTTAAAACAATTTTTAGGTAGCTTAATCTTAATTACATCACCTGGAGGTGAACAAGACACTTTGTGGTGTTTGAGTAGTGATCCCTATCCTTATCCATATCAGTCGCACTTAATAGAAGTGCAAACAGTCATACCACTTGACGGGAAGGTCTGGGCTATTTCGGAAGTTAAATCCAATCCGCCTTTTCTGGGGCGGACAGGTGACGGTGGTAAACCTTTAGCAGGCGATGAGGATCCTCCTTTGGTTGTTAGGCAGCATATGGAACCTCCCAAAAAATATGTTCTCTTAACTGCTCAGGTAAAAAAAAGTATTACCCTCAAAAACGTGCTAATTATCCAAAAAAAAATAAGTAATTATTATTATATGGAAAATATAAATTAAGTTTGTGGCCGTATACTTAAAGAGAAGTTTAAGGAAAGCTAATATATATTTGTTTTAACTTAAAGGGTGCTCAAGTCATTACAAAATTGCGTCCGGTTGATTTGCTGAGGCAAATCCTTGTAGAAAGTCGAGGACCTGACTCGGAAGCCGTCCGCTCTTACTTCCAAGTGCAAAAAGAGGAGCAAGCCTGCGCCACGTGCCTGATCTTAGCTTGTTTGGAAAGCCAACAAAACATTCAGATATCAGAATGGGCTACTCGGGCTTTCTTTCTCTACGGCAGTGAGCCCCAAGTAGCCAGACCCGTACCGCTGACCAGCAACACCCCCACTGCCCCGGGAACTCCTTACCAGTTCGGTCTGTACTTGCAGTCGCGCAGGCTTTGTTAAATTTTTGAATGGTTGTGAAGAGAACTGTTCTTGCAGGCTTTAAACCAGGAATGGCCTCAACTCCTCGTTCACTTTCTCCTGGAAGTCCGATTCCGGAAGGTTCTTCTGTATTGTTCTCGGCAAAACATAATGGACTTTATATATATGTCAGTCGAATTTTGAGACCTCTGTGGTCAGAAAGGATTGTAGTGAAGGTGACAACCCCTACAAAGCAACAGTTTGTAAGTTGTCAGCTTTTAAGTGCTTCCATCAGAGCTTAAAGTAGTCAAAGATTTATAAATTTAATTACTTTTTAGCTGTGCAGTAAAGTAACCAATGAAGAATGCGTTTGGGTTCTCGGTTATCTTCACTCTGTGAAAGCTTTTCTTGAAAAAAATTCACAGTTTACAACCAATACGAGGTAGGAAATCTATAAGTCTAACCTTTAAATTTATTGATTCTTATTTATTTATCTCTAAGTATAGAATAGTTAGAAATTTTACACCAGAAATGTCTCCATTAAACCATTTCGTTTAGCTCAGCAATAACTCAAGTTTTATTATTTTTTTAATAAAAGTTGTTTAGGTCGAAAATTATTTTTTTATACAATAAAAGTAGTGACAATTTTCATTTTAAAGGATGCTGTATCAAAATCTCATTAAAAATCATTTTCGAAACTCGTAAAGTTTAAGCGCCTTGTGACCGTTAGTTTATTGTTAGTTTTTAAAAAATTCCAAAAGATGGCAGCACCAAAATTTAACGAACCATTTGAATTTATTTAAACCATGTTTAGCTTACGTCTCTTGTTTGAGTTTTTACTTTTTCATTCCGTCTCCGATTTTTTATTTAAAATCCGAATTCATACATAGAACTTTTTTTGATGGAAGATTTCTTCGTGGCATTCGAAAGCGAAAAACAAACCAATTGTCTCTAAGAAACAGAAAACCGTCTGAGTTCTGTCTCTGAATCGTTGTCTGTTTCGCGGTGTGTTGACATTCTCGAGGTCAAGTATATATGGAAGCCTCCGACAGTCCCCGTCGGAAGTGTGTGTGTCTTAGTGATGGCACTGCTGAACATTGATCGCTCCCTATTCAGGCAGATCTGCTCAGTTAAGGTGTAGTCACGTGGTTTAACTTTAGCAGTTCAGGGACCTCCCGATGCTGTACATCGCACGGTGGACGGTCCCGCGGACTCCTCGATTGCCGCGATTCCAAATTGTTAGGCGTGAGGTTAATTGAACTTCCATATGCGGGTACTACCGTGGGTAGTTTGCCAGTTTTTTTTTATTTATTTCCAGCGCCGGGTTGCTCTCCTCCAACGCCAGGAGAGATTCCTTTAGAAGTCCCATGGCAACGAGTCGACCGCCCACGCAGAGGAACATCCAATTGGAAGCACAGCTCGAAGAGAAAATGTCCCTTTTGGCGCTGAAGGCCTTCGTGTCCCACTCATGCGAGGTGTTGGGGCTGTGGAAAATTCTATGCGAGCATCAGTTCCACATCATAGCCGAAATGCTGGACAAAGTGAGCGTGGATTCACTCTGGAACCGCTTAATTAATTTTCACCAATATTTAATTGATCTCTCTTTTTTTTCAGGAGCTTCAGAATCATCTGCCTAATATAACTTTCAGGGAACTGCTCCTATCCGGTTACCAATTGTGTTCATTGTTAATTAACAGTCTGATAAACAGGTGAGGGAAGTTTTGGATTGTATGATTTCCTTCAGCCACGTTAAGAAGCCTTGGCTTAATAAAAAATGCGGTTATCGTTGCAGTTACTTAGGAGACAACGCCTCAGTGGACTCAATAAGTTCCAAACTGAGAGAAGTCTGTCCAAATCTGTACAAAAACGAGGATGCAGCGTGTTCGAAGGCGAACGAGATGCTGTTGGCCGCCAAGAGAACCGTCCACACAGACGAAAAGGAAGCAAAGTTGAAAGCTGCTTTGGATGTGAGTTTGAATTATATTCTCGAGGCGACGCTCCAGAAAAACATCGCTCACCATTTCCATTTTCTTACAGTTGTGCAAAGAAGTGGTGCCTCAAATAGACTTAGGGCAGATTTGTCAGCAATTCGCATCGAATCAGTTTTACGTTGGCGTTCTTCAGATCTGCCTCACGTGCGCGAAGAAGCAAGACCCAAAGAATATAGCTCTCCATTGGTTCAAGAACAAAGAACCCGCGGAAGATCTCGAAGGCTACGACGCCTACGTCAAAAGGTGCGTTCCACCCCTCTCCTCCCCTCCCTCCCCTCTAATACCTCCCCCTCATTTCTCTCCATTACAGAATGAATTCATACAAGCAAGTCACCCTCGTGCTGGACCAACTCTACAATCAGAGCCTCTCCGCGCCCAGCATACCCGCTAGTCCGAACTCTCCCTGCCAGGACCCCATCCCCTTTCGCCCGAACGAAGCAGAGATGGAGGTGAGTGCCCCCGAACGACCACCCCCTCTCTCGCGCCCTCCCACTGACCCCGCGGGGTTTCAGGCCAAAAGACTGCTGCAACTCATACTCGAGTCCGAGGACGAGCTTCTCCACATAGCCGTCTACGAGTGGATGCTGAGTAAGGAGCTGTACGGGGAAATAATCTCCATCGCCAACCCCAGTCTGGAGAACTACCTCGTGCGCACCGCCGAGAGGAACCCCAACCAGATCCAGATCTCGGACTTGCTGTGGAAGTACTACGAGAAGAACATGAACCACGCGGCGGCGGCGAGGATCCTCCACAGATTGGCAGTGAGGAAAGGGTGAGGAAGGGGTGAAGAGGAGGGGTGGGTACTTGTGGGTATTAAGGGAATCGGCATTTGATTCCGGGTTCTCTTTCAGGCAAGGTCTCACGCTGTCGCAAAGGATCGGGTACCTGGCGAGGGCGGTCATGTGCATGAGGAGCGACAAAGTGGGAAGTGCCCCGCATTTGGGAGTGTTCCTGCAGGAACTCGAGGATAAGCGCGAAGTTGCTGCGATTCAGCAAAAGGTAAGGGGAAATGAGGGAGAAACGATCGCTTCTGAAAATGGATTTCAAACTTAAATTTCTAAAAATAGTTTTAAGCATTCTGTAAAATTTTTAACCCATTGAGTGCCAGCCTACGAGATACAGAAATTTCAGCGCAGGAATTTTATTCAGTGATGCCAGCTACGAGTTATTTTGTAGTGTTATTTTTTTTAAGTATAAAAAGCTGTAAATGCCGTTACAATATTATATACAATTATATGTGTTCTTGAAAATAAAACCTCTGCACCCAGGGCAACACGCCCTAAATATGTCCGCTACTCAAAGGGTTAAATAAATAAATTACCATAGTTAATTTTGGAAATGCAAAGTGCATAAAGTCGTCGATTCGGTTTAAATTATAATTCTAAAGCGAATGACATTGTTTAAGGTTTACGACGCAATATCCAATTTGAACACTCATAATTTGGAAATAATAGAAGACGCGAAAAATCGACTCAACAACGAATTGTTCGACTGCACAGAGCTTTACGAGGAATTCGCGGAGCCTTTCAAACTGTGGGATTGCAAATTGGCCATCGTTCATTCCACCAATCACAACGATCCACAGCTCATTGAAGAAATATGGGAGAACATAATCGAAGCGGGTGCGTATTCTTTCTTTCCCTCACACTTCAAACTGTGATTCCCCTGCAACTGATTCATTCGTTCCCCTCCAGACCTGAACAAGAGCGGAAGCACCAGCATCGAACAGAAAATCTCTGGTCTCCTCACGCGCATAAAGGATTTGGCGGAGGAATACGTGCAGAGCCCGAGATGCTTTCCGCTTCAGTTCATCGTCAGAACTCTGGAGGTTATTCGCTGCAAACACTCCATTCCAGAAAACCACATTTTCACTGTTCTCATCGCCGCCGGAGTTCAATACTCGAAACTCCTGCATGTGTATTTAATGTGAGTCGGCCGACTTTAGGAGTTTTTTCCGTTATTCGAAGGAGTTTTCACGAGATTCTTCCTCTGTTTTCAGGATAAGCAATTCAAACGACAGGACATGGGCCTTAGAAGGAAACGAATTTCACATAATTGAAACAATAGCAAAGCTTTGCTCGTATTTTGCCGATACGCCTCACATAGTGCCTTCCGCGGAAAGGTGAGCGACTGCATATTATGCACAGGAATAATAAAAGTGAAAACCTGAATGTTTCTTTGCAGGAGAGTGGCGGTGACCAAATCCCGCGACGTCATTTCCAACTGTCTGTTGTTCCTCTACGCGAAAACGCAAACACAGGAACTGATAACAGTGCTCAAAGGGGTCGAATCTCGTCTCAAGCGAATGGAGGGATTGTCGCTCTAACGCTCACGTTTCAAACGGTTACGCGGATTTTCCTTTGTCTCCGTTTTCGTGTTTTATCTAAATGTTAATTTTTAATTAGGAACTTTTTTACTTTGAACGACTTTTAATTTTTTATCATTCTACTGCAGTCAGAATAAATTTCCGTTTTTATTTTGGTTTTTTGTTATTTTATATTTTTTAATCTGTTTCACTTGTAACCATAATGCAATCAGTCAATTTTATTGGGTTCGCCTCAAAGGAATGTTCATTAGAAAGCCAAATAACGAAGTAAGCAGAGGTTTATTTCATTTGAAAGCAGGAACACAATCTGAGCTTAAGGAAGTTTAAATAAATCCCTCACCAAAATGGTCAATTGTTTATTTGTTTAAATACAATAAAATGAGGGTCGAAACTTCGTTAAAAATCGATCTGATCGATCCATTCAGTTCAACAAAAACTCAACAGGTAACGATTTATATAATTATTTGAATTGACGAATTAATATACTAACTTTGGCGCTTATTTTTATATTATGAGAATTCAAGAATCTTCAAAATGGTATAATTCTCACCAAATATAATAATAATTTGGCGCCCTCAGTGTTGGGAAACGCACAACTGGTGGGAGTTCCATTTCAGGTGGCCCAAGCATTGGCCTTGTGCTTTGGTAAAAACACAAAGTTCTCAGGCACAGGTCCGAGCAGCATTTCTGTGATTTTGACCCAATCGTTGCAGTTAGGGCTGGCCATGAGGGTCTCGAGGTCATCCCTTCCGAAGTACCTCGGGGGCCTCTGATTGATCTTCTGCGGGGGCCTCTCCAGCAGGCCAACCGGGATGTACCTGTACAGGAAGGAGAGCCACTCCAGGGTGAATTTCCTCGTCTGCTCCACCCCCATTGTGTCGCTCCCCCAGTGGTCCAACCCGTAGTTGACGAACTTCTTTATTATGTCGAACCGTTCGGAGGAGGAAATGTCCCAATGCCTCTGCTCCTTAATCTCAGTGAAAATCCAAGGTTTGTACAAAGCTCCTCTCCCAATCATTACTCCCGTCACGTGTTTGTTACTCTCTAATGCCGCGTTGTAATCTTCGTAGGACAGAACATCCCCATTGCCGAAGACAGGCACAGGGGCGGCCACCCTCGCGCACTCGTCAATGTACTTCCAATCAGCTGTTCTCGTGTACCTCTGCTCTCTTGACCTCCCATGCACTGTCACCAAAGACACACCCGCGTTTCTGAACATTGGGATCAATTTGTGAGCTATGTTTTTGTCAGCATAGACTCCAGTTCGGGTTTTCACTGTCAGGGGAAGGCTGAGGACCTTTGACATGCATGTGACCACATTCTCCAGCACTTTTTCCCTCCTCAGCAATCCGCTCCCTCCACCCTTTTGATAGACCAAATCAATTGGGCACCCCAAATTGACATCTATGTAGTCTATCTGAGTGGTCTCCTCCAGCAACTGAGCACATTTGGTCATGACAAAGGGGTTGTTCCCACACAGCTGCACCCCAAAGAGGTCCTCCGACTCATGGCGCTTGATCAGGGCCCACTCATACTGAAGGCCCTGAAGGAGAGAGGTGGCCATGGCCATCTCACTGCAGGTTATGTCTGCTCCAAACTCCTTGCATATCCTCCTGAAAGGGAGGTTCCCCAGGGTGGTCAGGGGGGAGAGGTACAGTTTGCCCCTCCAGTTGATCTTCTTCCTCTCCTGTGGTCGAACCCTGCAGAGATCCTCATCTGGACAACACCCCATTGGCTTTTCAGGGGTTGTTTCTCCCTCAGTTTCACCTTGACAACCCTCACTTGAAACCACTGAGTCTCTTAAACTACTCAATTTATTTAATAAATCTAAGGATTTTGCAAAATCATATTTTTTCTTTCTTAACTTCACTTGAATGTCTTTCACATTATTGTTGAGTAATTTCTGTCCATTTTTCTCAAACTCTTCAAAGAGTTGTTTGCATTTTTTATTCCTCCCATCCTCAGTTATGTGGTTTTTGCCAAACCGACATGTGAGTCCCCTCTGACAGTGACCCCTCGTCGCAAAAGCGTGACATTCCTCCCCAATGTCCGGCGGTTTTATCTCCAAATATTTCTTCACATCGTGGATGAGTCTGCATTTGACCGCTTTGCATTCCGGGAAGGCCTCGGCTTCTTCCGGAACGTCCTTCAAACACCCGCAAAGGTTCTCGTTTTTGTTTATCTGGAGTTTGTTTTTGCTGTACCTGTTTTTGAACTGTCCTTTTTTCTTCTTTCCCTCCTCGTCGAGTTTCGGTTTTTTCGCGGGCGATTCACCGGTTTCTTCGTTTTTCAAAACGTACTCTGATTTTATGCCGGCTATTCCTTTGCTGACGTCCGGTTCCTTCGTCATTTTCACTCCCTGTAACAGACTCCGGACACGTGGTGGTTCCAACCAACTTTTCTCACATCTTACCCAAATGGTGACCGCTTTCCCGAGAAGATTTCCACGGAAAATCCTCAGAGTAATCCTTATGACACTCTCGGACAGTCGTCGTCTTCGTAACAACAAAAGGAGAGCCGGTAATTGAGACGGGATTTTTGAATAAAATATATTTTTTCTCGTGGCGCCAGAAAAATCATTTCTGAAGAAGACGTGGTTTTAAGTTTTTTTGCATTTCGTTTATATCTTAACGTTCAACAAGTTCCAAATAATAATTCCATAATCGATTTCAATTTTTTCAGGGAATTATCGACACGACCACACGAGGAAAATCACATTTATTAAACATAATAATGCAAAAATTTAATTTTTATAAATTGTACGGAAAATCGCGACTCTTTTTAGGGTTTAAAGGTTTCAAGATGAAGATGAAATTGGTTTTAAAAAAAACTTTGCGGGGTTAACTTCAATTTTCTTTCTAATATTTGTGTTTATCAATTATTACATTAGTTTTAAATATACTAATATAATAAATCCGTATTCAATGTTTGTTATCTAACAACAAAAGAACCGATTTCGACCGGAATTTTTCTAAAAGACGCGCATTGTTTCAAAGTTTTGCCAAAATAAGCAAAAGTCCAGAATTCAGAAAAATCGCGTTTAAATTGCGGACGAAACGAAATTTATAACTGGCATTTCCCTAAGGGTTGATATTCGTTTGTTTCGACAACTATCAAACGATTCTTTACAGATGTTTTTATATTTCAATTGAATCAACTGTTAAAATAAACAGTTTTTTCATTCTTATCATCCACAAAAACTCCCAAATCAAACCTTAATATTTAGATGTTCATACAAGTCGAAATTGCTTAAATTGCGCCATTTTCGGACCTTTGAGGCTGCATATTTCAGAAACCGTTGGAAATATCAAAGAAATAACAAAATTTGTGGAAGGAATCTTAACAAAAAGGTGCCCTTAACACTGAGGAGAGTTCGAAGTCCAAATTCGCAAAAAAAAATTTCCAAAAATTTCCCGCGAATTCGTTTGATTCAACGAAACATTTTTTCATCCTGAGAAATATCGGTTATGCTACTTGTAGGCGTTATGCGAAGAGGAATTGCCTATACAGAGGATTCCAGGGGAATTTCTCAGTTAAATGAGAATTTAAAATGTCGAAAGAATTCGAAATGGGAAATTCGGGTAAAAAAGCAAAATCTCCGGATTTACAATACACATTTATTTAATAATAAAATGAATTTAATAATTAATTACTTTACTGATAACAAGCGACGAATCTCGAGAGAAAGAGACACGGAAACTGCCGAGAGTGACTTAAAAATTCACTTAAATTTCGATAATTAAGCAAGGCATAGTTCCAAAGAGTGTTTCTCTCTCAGAAAATAATAGTTAATGATAATAAACAGATAATTAGGCCTAGTCAAATTTATAAAAATAATAATCACCCACAACTCTTTCACAAATATTTTTATTATATATAAAAATCCCTCATTCGAACCCGAATAAATTTTTTTAATTCCGATCACTAATCAACTTTTTATAAATTGAAAACTATACAAAAAATTATAAGTTTTAAATATATTCATTCACGATTAAAAATCTCCTCTTGGGTTTATTTAAAAAAATAAAATGATAAAAAAACTCATTGCGGGTGCGAATTCCGGTTCTCTTCACTTCACTAATTAAGAACGCATTAAAAGACGAATCGCTTTTCATTTCCCTCCCAAAGAATTTCCCCAAACGATCGGGTGCACTTAAAACAATAATAAATAATGCAAATTAAAAACGAAGGTGAGTTTTGTGCGGTGAAACGACGACCCCTTCGCGTCGCGGCTTTGCCACCCCCGAATGCGAAAGGGTTACTTCCCTCCATTTTATCTTCTTTTCTTCTTTTATAGAAACCAAACTAATCTTTTCACGAATCAAAAAGACGTACGTTTCATTGATTGTCAGTCATTCTCGGTCTCCTCTTGCACAGAGGGTGAATCACCCCGAACACTTCATCCCCTTCTCAGAGGAGAGACTGAGAATGACTGATTATATTCCCAATCATTTTTATTCAAATTAAGGCTGACGATGAACTGACCAAATAAAAATTTCTAAATATTTCTAGAATAAAAAAGCTGGCAGTGTTATTTGACATTCGTTTTATTTTTCTTGAGAAAATGGCCACGTTTACGAATCTGCCTGCCTCGACAGGAGGGGGTGAGGGCGAAGAACCCACAGGGGTTTTGGATGTTTCGCTTTTGCTGCGGTTCAGAATGAGCAGACATCAAAGGTAACCCCCACAAAACCCCCTTTTTCCGAAATATTCAGAGACTTCTTCCATCAGTTCAAATCAACCCCTCATCGGAGGTTTTCCTCCCCTACGAACAGCAAAAATCGGCTAAAGCGAGCAAATTTTGAGTATTGCTATCAATACGAAGCGACTGCGGTGCTTTACAATGCTTTTCATTCGCGACAGACTCACACGGGCAAAATAATCACTCATTGCACTGTCCAAACCTTCCAAAAACATTTTTCTTTTCTTATTTACATAAAATATATTTAATAAAAGAAAGTCACCGTATGTGAGAATTGTTCTCTGTTTTCAATTGCAAACGGCAAGTTAAAAAAAAAAAATAATAAATAAACATAAATAAATAGTTTCATTTTAAAATGTCTAAGAGCACAATGTTCGACTTAATTAAAAAATGATTATATAATAATAATGAGGAAGATAATATACCGAAAAAGGGAAGAAAGTAAAGCGTTTTTGGTTAATTATAAAATCCTTAAATTAAACATTTGAAAGCAAAGCTTTTGTTCACTTCTCAAAGCGTCCGACTCTCAATTTATACCGAATCTAAAAAATCTTTTTTTTTTTTAATTCGTTCCCAAATTAAAAGTACTGCTAAAAATTATGGATTTCGAAATAAGCCTAACTCTGCATTTCTGCATTTCTGCATTTCTGCATTTCTGCATTTCCTTCCTCATTCGACAAAGACTGCGAATAAGAAAAGAATAAGAAAACTCTTTACAGTATTATTAAATGAGTTGCATTTGTTATCCCTCGTCGTCGTCGATTCGCCTTTGCGACGGTGGTGATGATATTCATTTAATGGCAGTGTCTGAAACAAAAACACTTTCCTTTAATTATTTTTTAATTAATTAATAAATCATCGGATGTTTAATGAGTGATTACCATTTAGATTTTAAGAGGATTCCACTATCTTCTTCTTCTCCTTCTTCTTCTTGAGGAAGGAAGGAGTTCGCAGACCCTTCTTCTTCTTCTTGTCTTTCTTGGGCGAATCCTCGACAGAGCGGTCCTTCGTCGGCGATCCCTCTTTGCTGCTGTGCGAGAAAGTGCTCTGGTGGGCGTCCGAGTGATCTCCGTTTATTGTGTTTTCCCCTGCAACGCCAAACACCGCCTTCTGTCAACTGCCTTTTCGTCAATCGGGGGAAACGAACATCGCCTGGGCAAATACCTGGATGGGTCTTCTCACACTGGTTACAATCAATACAACACACAACAAATGAGTCTTCTTCATGCGGTGCCACATGCATCCATTCAGGAGTTGCTCTCTGGGAGAGGGCGAGAGGTCATCAGTTGTTGTCAATGTTAGTTGAGAAGAAATCGAGAGTGTTTCTCATATACAGTACCGCTCAAAAGTATTTTGACAATACTAAATTTTTTACAGTTACATACAAATTTCATTAAAATGCTTTACAACATTTACAAATATAATATTAATTATATAACGGAAGAAACAAAGAGTTTATCTATTAATAATAGAACTAAGTAAGAGTAATAAGAAGAATATTATATTTTGTATATATTTGTATATTTTATAGTTTTAAGGCCGAATAACGACAAACTAATACCATTAATAGTATTGATAACTAAGTAATACTTAACAAAATCTGACAGTTAAATAATTATTTAATTTTGTATTGTCAAAATACTTTTGATCGTTACCGTATCAACACGTTGACCGCCGATACAGCAAATAATTAAATATGAACATCGATAACTTTTCAATAATACCATTTTTACTGTAATGATTTGAAGAAATAAATTCAACATAAAACATACAAAAGTAATTTTATCATTACTATTTGATAAATTATGTATTATTGTTGCATATTGTAACACCCAATGCCAAGAAAAGTTGAATCAATGCAATCGTCTGTTTGTATTGTCGAGTCATAAATTACTTCCGTCCTTTATAACATTCTTCTGTAAAAAAATGACACTTCAACTGACTTCATTTACATTTAGAGTTAATATTTTTGCTTTTTTTACATTTACGTTTCCTTTTAACAGTAGATTTAATTTCTTGTTAGTTTAGTTAGTTCCCGGATAATTTATAATTTTATACACTTTTCTTTAGAATGGATTTAATTGTCTTTATACTTTTATGCCCATATCTATACTTTATGTATTATGGCTATACCTATACTTTGACGCTTTAATCAAAGGCGGTGGGAAAATGGAGTGGCAGTCAACGTGTGAAAACACTTGTTCAGGTTCCTCTTCTTACCTTCTTCCATCCCCAAACAAACTTCTGTTAGTACGAGCAGGAAGCGGGAATGTTCCTTTATTAACACAAACTCTTATGTACACAAAGCAACAATTCTTTTAATTAGTGAATTCAAGCAGAAAATACATTCAAGGCAAATGAAGCTTTTAATTAACAAACTTTATCCAAATGAGACTGCTCTGCTGTGCTCACATGCACTCACCCTCTCCGCATCCAAAACTGGAAAAAACTCTCACCGGTTACTAAAGGGGAGGGAGGCGTTTGCATGCACGCAAAAATACAATACAAATACAATTTTTACAAAATCTGAAATACAAAAAAAAATATCGGGATAAACATACTTTTCACCAGACACTGCAAACTCCAAAAATACATTGCTCATCGGGATGTCGATATAAAAGACCACAGGGTGACTCAACCCCGATTCGGGGGCGAATCACCCTGCCACCCCGATCGCATACAAAACACTTGTGCAAAACAGAGGCATTTCACTGAGGAACACTCTGAGGGTTCAACGGAGCGGTCACTTCCGAAGACGTGCTGCTGTCGCCCTCGTCCACCTCCCGAATGACCGCCAATGACCGCGGGGACTTTGTCGCCCCGCTCTCGCAACCCGAGCAATACAAGTACTCCGTCGCCGGAGTCCCGTCCGCGGAGCAGAAGGAACTGTTCAGGGAGTTCTTCTCGGGGGAACCCACCGAGTAGAAGTCCGGGTTCTCCGAGCAGATGCTGTCCAAATCCTCGCTCACCTCGTCTGTCCTTATGTAGGAGTTGCACAGCTCTGCTGACGTGTTGAAGCTGGACAAGTGGTCAAGGGCGTAGTTGATGAAGATCTCTTTCTTCCCGGAGGTGGCTATGGTCACCTTGAAGGGCTCCTCCCTCTTCTTCCGCCCCCGGGGCGCGCTCGCCCTCTCTGCACCCCCCTCCTCCTCGACGTCCGTCACCGCCGAGCTCGTGGATATTGTGTTCTCCATGTCCTCGAACTCCGCGAGGGAGTCCGTCGGGGACTCCTCATTGTTCACCAAGAAGTTGATCACGTCGTTCACGGAGGAGACAACTTTGTCTTCGCCGAAGATGGAGTTGAGGAGGAAGTTGAGGATGTTGCTGACGTCGATTTGGGCTTTGGAGGGCTCCAAAGTGACCGCCTCTAAGGACTTCAGGTACTGAAACGGCAATGTCGGGTTGTAAATCTGTAATTCCTGTTTGGGTGCGCTCGTGTCAAGCTTCGGAGTAATGTCCGGCTGTTGCTCCAATTCTTCTGAGATTGTGATGCTCTCTGGCGGATAATTCTCAACATCCGAGGTTTTTTCGTGAGCTGTCTCCATTTGCACGTCATCGGCAGAAGTCATCTCAGATTGAGGTGCACAATTGGATTCTTCTGAGACAGCAGCAACGAGTGTTTCCAGTGAGTGTACATCGTCAAGAGTTTCTTCCGGCTCATTTTCCGGCATTTCAACATTCTCTTCTTCCTCTGATTTATGTAAGGGCTTTTCGAAGTCTAACACGTCGAGGGCACCGATGATGAGTTCCGCCATTTCCTTCACGATTTCATCCCTTTCGTCGGTTCTTTCTGGCATTTCCGAATCGGGTTCTTGTGGGCCGTCCACTGATTCGCGGGGTGTTGTTTCGAGCTGGCTTTTCTCCCCGTATTTTTCATCAGTTTCTCTCAGAATGGCGTCCAGTATGGCGGCGACGAATGCAGAATTCATGCCCATGTCATCGATGTTGTTCTCGCTTGTTTCCACTCCACCGTTTTCCATTTTCTCATCCGGACAAAAATAGGGGAATTCATCGCCCCCTTCAGTCACCTCGAGGATTTCAAATTCCCCACAGATATGGTCCGACAGTACTCCTTCGTCTTCCGCTTTTGAAACTCCCTCGAAAAATCCCCTCAGCAAGTTGTCCTCCATACTGTCTTTCGACTCGTTGAGAACTTCCTCGAACTCTCTGTAATTGTACTCTATGGTGAATTCACCGGAGCCGTTTTTGCTTTTCTCCGAAACAGTGGTCGAATGCTTTTTGATTTCATCCTCGAAGTAGTTCTCGATGCTGTGCAGTTTTTCGATGGTGGACGACACTTCGCTCTGAAGTTCCTCCAAAGTCTGCTGGGCCTCGCAGTCGCAGCTCTTGTCCTCGATCTCCAAACTCTCGTAGCTGTCTCCGTTATCCCCCGCAGAGCTGACGGACCTCGACAGCTCAGCACTCGTGTTCGACACGTCCTGAATCTTCACTTCGTACTTCTCCGACTGACACTTGTTCGAGTTCTTTATGGTCAGTCGAATCTCGCTCACGACCGCCTCATCTGCGTTCTTCTCTTTCAGCTCCTTCTTCACTGTTATCTTCGTCGAGGATTTCACGCTCTTCTTCCGCTTGTGCTCGGGTCTTATGTTCTCCTTTTCCACTTCCAGGTCCTCCCCCGTCTTTCCCGACGTATCCACGTGGTCAACTTTGACTGCGTGTCCTCCGCTGACAATTGCTTCCGGACTGGTGTCCTTCGAGCTGGAGGTGACGGGCGCATCTTCCGTGTCGATGTTTGTGAATTCTGGGCTTTCAGGTATGTCCGTAAGTGCGGGGAGAGTTCTCACGTCCCTTTTGTCGCAGGTTTCGTGGCGGGTGTCGCTCACTTGGGGTTCCCCGCTGTCGGATGACTCCTCCTCGAGGGGCTCTACCGATTTCACCAGTATTTCCTGTAAAATCCTCTTCTCTTCGATTCTCGAATTCGTAATTGCGCCTTTCTCGGGGGAGTTATCATTGATTCTTTCGCTGTTTTCAGTTTCCGTTTTGAACGCGGTGCTGGTATCGACGTCGTTGCTCGTTCGTCCACTGCCACTCTTCAAAAAAGAGGAATCTGTTTCTGAGCTTTTGTTCAGACCGGAGCTTTCGCATGCAGGGGCGTCCCCGTTTAGATCTTCCAACTGCTCCGTTTCTTTCACTCCTTCACCCAGTGGAGGCTCATTTTCTGTGCCTTCGTTTTCCTTTTCCGACGTGAAGTCTGTGTCTATTCCGGTGTCTGTGTGCCTCATCACCGGCATTTCTAACTTTTGCTCTTGCTTCTCGACGTCCTTCATTTCCAGTATCGTTTGCGAATTGTCCAGCTTCATTATCGTTTTGTTGTAATACCACTCCGTCTCCGTGGATTCGGTGAAGGAGTACGTCTGCAGGAGGCTGTCGTCCGTCACCGTGTACGTGGCTTCTTCCTCGGACCCATTCAAGAATTTCACCTCTTTCACGACATTACCCGAAGGCATTTCCTCGTTCTGATTTTCGTCGACTTTTCCCTTCGAGCTCGAACTCTCGCCCAAATGCACTCTTTCGAGAGCGCAACTGCAGTTGGATGTGTCCGACCTCTCGCTGTTTTCTAAATCCAACTTCGGCACGTGGAATCCTTCCTGGAAATCCGTGAAATTCTCGGGAGGAGGACTCAAAGACGCGTCACTCGGGGACAATCCCGCGAAGGACTTGCTCAGGGAAACTCTGCTCTTAGCATCCCACTGCTTCTCCCTCAAGTCACACTCACAGCTCCAGGACACGAGTCCCGGTTTGTCCGCCCCCTTAATCGAGCGACATCCCTCGTCAGAATCCTCAGCAGTTTTCGAGCGCTCGGGGCTCATAATGTCGTTAATGGTTTCTCGAATTTCGGAAATGAGAACGCACATCGGGGAAGTGGGAGCTTTATTTTTGGTTTTGGGTGTCCTCTCGGGGTTGTGGTAGCCGAGGAATTTCATCTTGGCCGAGTGCAGTAATTTCTTTCGCATGTGCAAGCGGTGCTTCAAGTCGGTCATGCTGTTACAGCCATGGGAGAAGGAAGTGTTGGCGTCTCTGTCGGGTCCGAACCGGCGATTGTCTACTTCGGTCACTTCGTCTTCGTCATTGAAGGTGGACAAATTGCAAGGGTCGGATGCGGATTTAAGCAAGGTTGGAAGCGCTTTCGTGGTTACGTCAACAACAACAGGTTCGTGAGTCAACTGCTTTATGCGTGCAACACAGAAATGCAAGGATTCCATGCGGTCTCGTTCGGAATCATTTAGGGAGAGACTTGAGTGAAGGTTTCTTGAGCCAGAAATGTTTTCCACATCTGGAAGAAGACTAACAGTGAGAAAAACATCCATTTTATGTTATTTCGGTATTATTTTGATCGCTTCTTGGGGTTTCACATTTTTTTCATCATAAATGGAAAGGAAATTAAAGCATTATGAGGCCCAACAATGGAACTGGAAAAGAAATGGGGAAAAAATCGGAAACCCTATACGACGAACCAAAAATAATACCGAAATAAACAAAAACAAAAGGAAAAGGAAAAAAGGGAAACGCGATTCAGCGGGAGGTTAGTAACAAAAAGCCAAGAGTTAGCACTTTCACCCGAGTGTGCACTCACTATTACCAACCTTTGCTCTTGTCCTTCTCTCTTTTGAGTGACCACGATTTTCTAAATGAATTCATGAGGGTGACGCTTTCGGGTTTTTCTGCCAATGATAAAAACAACATCGATCTATGTATTGTACATCTAAGGGATTTCTAACATGCAGCTTCTGCGACACAAGCCATTAAGCTACTGGAATGAAAAGCTCACGCTCACTCGGATAGCAATTTCGAGCATTGGGGGATTTCATGCTTCGCAGGTACAGATTGCACCTGCAGTTTATACTGAATTTCGGAAGGGGATAGTTCCTTTAATTTCAATATTTATGGAAGTTTGGAGGAATGAATCTAATTCTGTGGCTAGTTCGCCAATAAATGGGTATTATCGAATTCGAAAGCTCTCCTAACAAATTTATAATGTTTGTTTTCCAAAACTATTCGTATAAAAATTGATAATTTTTAGAAAAGATCAAAAAACTTTCATAAACTTTGGAAAACGGAGTAATTTTCCTTCTAAAGAACTAACTGAATGAGAAATCATACAGTTAGGGGAAATTACTTCTGATCTTCTAAACGTTAATTTCATTAGTCCGTGAAAAGAAAAAAGGCGTAATTATGGTTAAAGTTAAAAAGCAAAACTCACCTGCTTTGGGGTATCGAGCAGAATGAGATCTCTCAATGCGGGCATCCGTCGTGTCGGATTCGGCTAAACAAAATCCATGCAAAAACAAAAGCGATACATTCATTAGGAAAAGGGAAATGACTACATCAAGCGCTACGACTAGAGGAGCACTTTCATTTGCGTGGATCGGTCCTACGTCTTCGGAACGACGTCATGCAATGCTCAAGCATGTATTGTGAAATGAGTTGGGCCCTTTCGGGAAAGCGTCGCAAATCGTGGTCACTGTGGGGGTGTGGGGGATGTAAGTGGAGGGATGAAACTTACCGTCACTTAGAACAACCTCAGCTTGTATCGGCCGCGGCGCAGTCTTTGTTTCTATCCGTAGCACCCTTGGCTCTGCGTCAAATGATAAATCGTTAGAAAAGTCAGCAGGAGGATCAGCCATTGGTTGGTCAGTTTCAATCTTTGTTTCTCTTTCGAACTGCATCGGGGTCGGTTCGCGTGGGTCACCAGCATTTGGGGATAATCACTGAGCAACTCACCGTCTCTACTCTCTTCTTCGGTCTCGCTTGTGGCTGACTGTGGCGACAGAAGCGGTGACTTAAAATGTCGCAATGCGTCCTGTCTGCTTGAAGAAATCGCCTCGGATTCCGACTGGCTTTCTTCGTAATCTTAAACAAAACAAGGCTTTCATTACACCCGAAGAATATCTTCTCAGAATATGTTAAAAACCCAATTATTTTTTCACTGACCTGTGTCGCCCCTCTGTTTTCTCTCGACCAATTGTTTGTAGTCTTCGATTTCCTTATCGGACATGGAATCGAAAGGGTTTTTCGCGTAGGGCGTCTTATACACGAGGGCGTTATGTTGGTAGTTTCTCTGAATGATTCCCTTGGAGGCGGCTCCTACCAGAATGACCTGGTCTCCGGTCTGGGTGATGTTGGCGTCCTGCAGCTTCTTCGCTTCCTCCCAGGAAACTCCCTCGAGGATGTGTGACTGCGGTCCAGAAGTGATCTTATCCGCTCGACGGTTTTCCTTGATCTACTCATTCACGATGAACATTACAAAGTGTGCGAACTGTTTGGGCGTTCGAAACAGAATTGGGCATTACCTGTTGCTGCAGTTTCTTAAATTCCTTAGGATTGGTTCCCTTGGGGACGAACTGGAGAGCCGAATCAATTTTGACGGGAGTGCTGCTGTGCGTAGGCGAACTTTCCGCTACCCACTGCCAACAACAAAAAACCAAAATCAGAGGCCTTTCACGGATATTCTCTACATTAAATAAAATGTGCCTGTTTCCTAAAACAAAAGCGGAAATGCGGTTAGCGCCTAAAAAGCAATGAAAAATTAGGTTTTAGCAAAGGCAATCGCACACCGGCACAGACATTTGCTCGAAAAGGTGCCAAAAAATGAGGCCCCTGAGTTTGGGTTTGTTACTGACAGTGGGATGGCCACTGGGCGTCACTCGACTGCCTGACAACAAGTACAGAAAACAGGCACGGGGCACTGAAATTCGGTTTCATATTCACCAACGTCAATCTATTTTTTCTGGAGCTTCCTGCACTGGCGCTTAATTACTTCCAGTCGCTTCACAGCAGCTTTTCACAATTAACTTCGGCTCCACTCATCTTCCGCATTTCGACGTCAATTCCTTTCGGATTTAAATGAAATGAAAACGAATTTCTCAGTGAACGCGTTAATTATTTACAAAGCTACTTCGTTATTAACAGGCGGTCATCAAAATTACGTTATTTTCAAGAGGAAAAAGGAAGCCATAAAAGCTATGAAAGCGCTAGAAGCCATTGATTACACTGAGTGAGTTTTTTCCCTCCAGTTTGGTCCTGAAACTGATGCTGACAGGCCCAACTGCTGAGAGTGGTTCAAGTTAAAGCTGCCAATAAAATCCCATTTTAAGGAATAGGAAACTGCACTGAGACAATTCAACAGTGGCAGCATTAAGTAAATAAAATTAGATAGAGAATATTTAGTGAATTAAAAGAAACAAAACTAGTTTGCCCGAGGTTTAAAAGGTTTGTTTTAATGGCAGCAACGACAGGAAAGCAGTTGTTAGCAATGCGGAAGTATTATTACAAAGAGAATTATTAAAATAGAAGGTGCAAATAGCCTGAAAGATAAGTCCAAATATATCCGTTAACCCGTTAATCTCTTCGGCATTGCAGACAATTTCCGAGTCCCACAATGAGATAACTATCCCCTTCGAGGCGCACTCAGTCCGCCTGTGGCCCAATGCAAATGTCTGCAATGCCCTCTGACAAAGTACTTTTCACCTCTAAAGAAAAAAAGAGAAAATAGAAAAAGCACTAGAAGCCCATTCAACCGCACCCATCACCCGATTCCAAAAGAACCAAAAATGCAAAAGAATTTTCCCAAAATTGAACCATCACCAATAAAATAGCTGAAATGAATAATAAATAAATAAAAAAAGACACTTAGGCCGAAAAATGGTTATGATGCAGCTTCCGGTTAATTACCTCTTCAGAATTTTGGTCCACCCACTAAAAAGAAAATTAAAAAAACATAAAACAAACCAAACTTAATTAATCACATAAAATAAACATGTTAAAAAGAATATTGTGTGAATATAGTGTCGGAAAGGATTAATTTTTCAAAACGAATCATAAAAATAATTAATTGATAATTATCATATATATTGTTTTAATGGGAGCGGGATGATCACACACAAACTTCGTCACAGTAAATAAATACAAATAAAAACCCAAACTAAAACGGAAACTACAAACCATTTTTTTCCTTTTTTTCTTATTCAATCGACCATTTTGGCCGCTTCCTTTAGCGTATATGTCGCGACAAAGGGATGAATATATTATATATATATACATTATATAATTTCATATCGATTATTTGACGACTGGCAAAAGCGTATTAATTTATGTAATTATGATATGGCAATTCGCGCAATGGAAAACCGCGCCTAACGAAAGAGGAAACAACCCCATTAACCGGTTTTCAATAAAAGACAAAGGAAACCGTTGTGACGGAGCCAAAGACGCATAGAGAGCTTTCGGATAATATCTGAATGCATATCTAAAATTTCGAATAAAGTGATGCTTTTGAAGAAAAAAATTTTCTCATTTTTAATGTTCTGGAGATCAAATTTTAGCTGCAAACGGTGAAAAACTCAAAGCATTACATAATAATCACACTTCCTTAAATTTTTGTACTTATTTCCTCCCTTTGCTTCCCAATAAATAAAACTTTCCCCCCACTTCTAAACCGAAGAGTTTCACATTAACAGTCTTGAGGAGTTTTATTTGGCAAGAGTACCAATTTACAAGATCTAAACCTTCCCTCGAATTTAGGAAAACCAATCCCACGTAATTTGGGGTTGCTTCCCCGTTTTGTCCTGCGCGGACTTTTGAAAACCTACGCATCTAAGAACTAGGAATGGCGATTTTGGAATGATAAATTTCAACGAAGCTAAAGCTTAAAAGTCTCCTAATTCCTAACGCAAATCATTTATAGACCGATTTCAAAATGACATCGATCGAATTCATTATACGAAAGCTCTGGCGATAATAAATAGCGGGTTATTTCGAAAAATGAAAAATAATTCTGGAGGAATGGGCAAATTTTTAATTTTTATCCTCAACTTTAATGTATTCTACCTTTGTGATTTTCTTGGGGTCCGATGTCCCCGTTTCCAGTATTTCCACTTTTTGGTAAACGTTCGGAGAGTTCAGCCACTTTGTTCGGTCCAATCGATTCCTGCCGTCGACGTATTTCTTCCAGTTCCTGAAACATCAAACGCCAATGTTTTTATGTAGCTGATAAACAAGGGTGAGCGAATTTAAACAAAATTTAGACAAAAGAAAACTCACCCTTGCTTGTACAGTTCTTCCTGCTCGATGAGATATCCCAGCGAAGACACTGCTGGGGGCACTTCGACGTCATTTTTCGGTTTGGGTAATTCGCCTTTCACCAATGGATGTCTGTATATGTATCCCGTTCTGAAGCCCTGAAGCGCACACAAAAGCTTTATTTTACTTCGGCCGAGAGGCGATTCGACTTCTCCGCTAAGAAAATAAACTCACGGCATTGTCGAGCATCCTGATTAAAGCTTCGAATTCCATTTCGCCCACCCTGAACTTCTTCTTGTCGGCCCCGGCGCCCGCATCGGGGGCGCGATGCGCTGCGTCGTACACCTGCTTCCGAGTCTCGTCGTTCACGAGGAGCAGATTCTCCACTCCCATGGGCATGAGTTTCATCTGGGTCTCGCAGGCGAGGACAGTGTTGTAGACGTTGTAGAAAGCTTCCTCGACGGTGGCCCCGCAGCACACGGCCCCGTGGTTGTGCAGCAGGATCACTTTGTTATGGGGCCCGATGTTCCGGATGATCTTCTCCCACTCCTCCGGCTCGAATATCCCGCTCACGAAAGGGTGCTGGCTCACCTCCCCGATGACGAGAGCTTCTTGACAAATAGGTAGTAGCCCGCATTTTAGAGAGGAAACCTAAACGGAACCCATATTTAATTTGAACCCGCCGGGAGAACCCCTCGACTTCGTTGGAAGCACTTACGGCGAGTACAGCAGGGGTTTTTATGTGGATGACGCAATTCACATCAGGCCTGGATGCGTGGATGGCTGAGTGGAGTAAGAATCCCTGCGTATTTACATTAAAATTCGTTGTCCCAGGCTCGACAATGTTCCCTTGCATGTCCACCTTGACTAAACTCGAAGCCGTAATTTCGTTAAATAACATCCCGTGGGGATTCACTAAAAAATGCTCCTCGTCCTGGTTCAAACGAGCCTAAAACAAAGAGAGTGAGAGAGATGGGACGGTTGGGACGATGGGACGGTTCCCCTCCTCCATTGCGGTTACTTACGGTGATTTGATTGTTTATGCCCTGGGACCATCCGTAGAGATCCATCAGTCTAAACACGGATGCTAATTTACAGCGAAGATTTTTCTCCCCTTTCTCGTATCCCATGCTTTCGACGCCTCGTATGTCGTTGATCGGAGTCACGCAGTTAGAACCTGAATTTAACGAGTAAATGAGCGAGTTTGTCAAAACATTCTCACGGCTTCGCACGAGAGAATAAGGGCACGTGTCCGCGAAATTATTCATTCACTTTGGAAGTTCACGCAAAAGGAGTTAATAGTCTTACTTTAACTTCATACAACTTCAGTATTTACCTTCAAATCTCGTCTAATAATCTCCCCCCCCCCCCTCCTTCCCCATTGGCGAATTTCTTTCATAAAAAACTTCCAAGAGACATCTCTTTTAGTACTTCAATTTAAGGACGGAAAAAATTGAGGTGAACGAATAAAAGGGCTCAACAAGTATAAGATCAGAAAGTAGATCAGACGCCCTTATCAAAAAGGGACAAAAGAAAATCAGTTTCATTTATTATGAACTAAGGAAAGCAATTAAGAATATTTTAATCGTATTATAAAAAATTATAAAGACTAAAGAAAATCCGAAGGAATTAACAACAAAAAGGGCTTAATTGTAATAATTTTCAAATACGTTCAAGTCTGAAAATATCAATGTCACGGTAAATGTTGCCGATTGTGTAAGTTCTAAACGACTAGGTTCTTGTTCTTGTGTCCAGAGAACAGTGACTTCTTTACCCACCTCTGAACATGTGAGTGGTTTGGAGTTTCCCGGACTGTATTCCCATCATGTCTGAGATCTGTTGCAGAAGCCCTGCAGGCCCGTTCCCGTCTTTTAGCTGGAGTTCGATGATTCTTTCGAGCTCCTCCCTGAACAATTTCGAGCTCATTATCATCTCGACTCTCTTCCGTCTTTCCATTTCCCTGACATCGGCGTCGATGTCCGCGGGCCGCAGCTTCGTTCTTTCGTCATCGTCCAATCCGTTCTCTAAGCCGTTGGTCTGAGGTTGTTCGGCTTTTTCAGTCTCCGCCATGATGATGCTTTACTGAACCTCTTCGCAACAGCACCACACGGTTAATCTGGAAAGAGAACCCGGAGTCAAGTAACGGTTCAAGGAATGACTTTCTCCACTCGGAGATGATGCACAACTCAAATGTTGAACGGGTGGGCGGCAACGACGTGGGAGCGAACATACTAATCTCACTCGAGCTCTTACCGAAAAACTTTGACCCTGAGTACATGAACCGACGAACGGTCCGCCAACATTTCGTTTCGATGGGTCGAAGCATAGGGGAACCCCAGCGGAGAACGACCAGAGTCATTCAACCGATCAGGATCTGCAATCCCCAATGGCTTTTCGCAGTCGGTATTTAATTCCCTCACATAAATCTCACGGTATTTACTGATGAGACTGTGGCCCTTTAACAGCCAATAAAAAGGAAACGCCGATTAGAGCATCTCAAGATAACTGGTTTCGAGCAAATAAAAAGCAGCCGGGCTTTATTTATTTTATACTTTCGTCAAGATGTGATATGCATTCGATTAGAGCGTTGTTAACGTGGCTCAAAGCTTAGAATCTAGATAAGGGGAAAGACTGTTGGACTGGGCTTAGAGCAACATCCCTCAGACGCCGCCGACTGAAAAAGGAAACCGAAATCTACGCGTTTGTGGTTAACCAAATATCCCTCCCAATGTTGTAGCATCTGGCCATTTTCGTTTTATTACCCCGAAAGTTTCTGACGAAGATTTTGAGCAATTTAATTACCTCAGCCCTTCTTTTTTGGACTTTATGTACTCCTCCACTATCTGTCGCATCGGCTTTTAAATAGGGAAAGGGAAGATACGTAATAACCCTCTTCCGTGGTTTGTCCGCACGAAAGAGGCTATCTTGTTCTTGTTTCGGACGGGCACGCCTCTCCAGAACCCATACTTTGCCCAAGACAAATTGTTAAACTCTGTTCGTCTCGAAATTATAGCTTGACTTGAGCTGTGCCTAACGACTTGGAGAGGTAAACGATTTCTGTTTTCTCCTGCGGGGAAGAGGCCACAATAATCTAAAGATTAAAATTATTACATTGCTCTGAACTGATAAGATACAATTCCTTGATTTTTTCATGTAAATATTGAATTTGAGATGATAAAGTATATTTTAAAATGGGGGGAGGAAAAAAATGGGGTTGAAAGTGCGTAGAAAGCATTTTAAATTTTCAAAACTTCTGAATTAAACCCAATAAAAACATCATAAATCACGCGAGGTGTCTTGTCTTGTTTCATTTTTTGACTCGGAAAGCTCAAAATATAGTTTTTTTGATTTCAATAGGCGCTTTTGAAAACTTTCCAAATTTTATTCTTCCTCTCGCAAGGAGCTTTAAATTGGAATTTTTAAACCGGCACTGTCATGGCCGACATGATGGATTGCATTTAACGGAAAGTGTCGCCCGCTAAACTGGAGTGTAAAAATTTGATAGATTGATATGGAGTCTTCCAAAGAATAGATAGCGACAGGAAATTTCCAATTTTAAGTGACATCGACGGAATTCTTTCTAAAAACCCACCAAAGGGTAGTTTATCTTTAATGTCCAACTGTCGGGACTTAAGGCCAATTTTCCATTGGGATTACACTTCGATGCGAACATCGGTATCCTTTAGGCCATTCGCAAGGTCGACTGATGCCGTGTCCGAGAAATACAACTTCGTTTTTACGACTGATAAGATAAAACTTTTTTCAACCAAAGTTTCAGGATTCTCACATCGACTCCACCCAAAGCAGGCGAACCGTTTCGGCTGTGGAAGGAAAAGAGGGAAACAAAAAACCATTCCGACAAAACTAATCGAGGTCGAATGGACTTACAAAATAGAGCGGAAATTCAATTTTCCGTGTTAACAACCCTTTGAGATTCTCCCGTTACAAAAAAACAACTCAAATCCCGAGTTTAAACCCTTCCACTCTTTTTAATAACTGCCTAAATTTTTAAAAACGCACTAAAATCCAAAACAACAGTAATATGGAGTTCTTTTAGTGAAATATTTGTGGAATTTTAAACGCTTCGTTTCCTATTTTTTAGGCAATTCTGGAAAGGTGACAATAAAAACGAGACAACTTTCGGCGGAGGATTAAAAAAAATAAAAAATGTGAGAACCTCCTGCCAAATTTAACCCTCACAATGACATTGGGGAAAGAAAAATGAAAAAATTTAAAGCATTCGACAGCTGAAACGGAAATTTGAAGCTCGTTAGACGGGATTTTGAAAAATTAATCCGGCTCCTTGTTAAACGCGTCTCATATTTGGAGGCGCCGCGGGTTTTCGTTAGACAAAATAAATTCCGTTTCGGAGTTCTAAATAAATAAATAAAAAATATTTAAAGTTCCACGAGTTCATTGAAAATGCCTTCAAAAATTAAAAATACTCTTTTGAGCAAATACAATCTAATACTTTTCAGAAAAATGAATCAAAACTATGAGCTCTTTACAGAGCCTTTATTATTTATATTAACATCAATTACACTAACATGCAAAGAACTGTAAAAACTGGCTGATACTTACATTAATTTCCAGAAAAATGACTCAAATCAAATTAGTATTTGAAATTATATAAATTTATTTCAAACATTGACTCCCAAGATGCGATTAACCTCAGTTTTTAATTGCTCAATTATTTTATTTCCTCAATTTCTTATGGTTCAAGTTTTGATCTAAAGCGGACCGGATTTCAGTGTTAAGTAAAACCATGTAAAATGTGGAATTAACGACAACAACGGCGCTCAAACGTAACCTCCTGATGTGACCTTAAACATCCCTTCTCCAAGCACGGCGATAACGAAATGATAAGTATTACTTAAAAAAGAGAAAAAGGGGAGAGAAGAATTGGTCGCCCATTATTTTTAATCCTTTAAACCTAAATTTAATTTGATTTTCGAAGATCCTCCAAAGGTTTGTGTTGGCAGAATTTAATCAACTAATACTTGACCACTTTTTAATGCAATTAACTTGCAACAAATTATCCCTGGGCATTTTGGTATCTTTTAAAAAGGGATTAGGCCTCGGCCCCCTCACGAGTTGGCGGCAACTTATCCAAGCCCAGGACGCCATTTTAAATATTATTCACAGCTCAAAATTCACTCCGCTTGCTGTGAATTACAACATTTTATTACTGCACTCCCCACCAAGTTTTAATATTAAATTTTTATTGGTTCTTATCCATTGTAAATTTTAAAAGCGATGAGAAATAATTTAACCAAATTCGAAAATAGTAATGGAAAACGAGATGAACAAAAACAAAAGAAGACTGCTTAACTCCCTCTTCTAATTACCGTTACCTGTTCTAAAATGAGTAATCATTGCAACAATTAAAACGTGTCCGCAATACTTATTTATGATCTTCTCCGGGGCATGACAAAATGTTTCGAAACTGCACTCGGACTCTCTTATACCAAACCTGCTAGTTTCGACATGAAATTTGTCATTTAAAAATAAATAATGATTCATTTATAGTTAAGTGTTCAGAACACTTAACTTCCGTTTGTTTAGGTTTCTTTCCTTGTCGAGTCCAATGGGGCAATTGGTGGAATCATAGCGCTCCTCGAAATCGACGTAATTAATTTCCCAACAAATCCGAGCCCTCCACCCAAGACGTGCAGAATTTACCATTTAATAGTACCTTAAAAGCTAAACAGGAGGATTTCTTCTCTTTAATGAACTCGGATGATTTATTAATTTTTTTAAGAGAGTAACGAAGGAGAAACCAAAGAGTTCCGAAAAAAAACAAACTACAATCTCATCTCTGCTATTCCGAAACACTTCCTTCGGAATTTGACTGCTAGATAGTCTGGAATATCTCTTACGGCCCTCGAATTTCCCTTCTGATCAATTTAGTCTTTACATTTCCACCAAAGACAATTTCAAGCAGTTAAACAAAATCAGGCGTTTAATCAATCTCGACCACCGACACATAAATACAAAGTAAACGAGGATACGATACAAAAAAACGGAAATGACAAGACGGCAGGAAGAAACTTCCAAATACAGGAAGCTATACCATATATATAACATAAATCCGGGAATTGCAACTTGAATTTGCTCAAAACAGGATACATTAAAGATCAGTAAATTAACTTCCATTTGGCAGAGCTCCCTAAGAAAACTCAACGACCGTTCCATCAAACAGCATTGTTTTCACAACTAAATGGATAATTTTAACTGCAACGGCGTTAGCAAACGACCCACTAAGCAAAGGAAGGGTAACGAAAACTGTCAGAAGACCGCAATGTTTTTAACCGGCATTCGTCCCCATAATGTGGCCGTGACCCCTCGACTCCGTTTACACCCCGAAACCTGACCTTTGTTCGAGAAAGATCAACAAGAAAATTTCTTGGTATTTTTCAAACGAGAAATAAATTTAGCGGTAAAAACGCCGCGAAGCTCATCTCCTGCCTAAACAAAGTTGAAGTTTCGGAGTGGGTTCTCGTCGCCATTTTTGTTACGCACGAGTTCAAACACTCATCTAATTTCATACGAATATTTTTAAAATTACCTATTATTCTTCCCAGTGCCCCGTTTTCAAATCTTCAGAGTCCATTCTCTCCGCTGGTGTTTTTTTCATAACTTCTCCAGTTCTGCTTCAGCAGACCTTTAAAATCGAAACGTTTCACATACAAAATCTGCCATCGAAAATGGCAGTATTTATTCGTTTAATTCAGAATTTCTCAGCATATTAACTTTTTGATTAGAATTATACAAAATGCAGCGTTAAACACTAAATATAACCCAAGACTAAATTTTTACAATTTTATTAAATTTATGGTCTCAACGATTTATTTATGGCCTCGAATAAACGAAATAATTTCTACCAGTTTTGTTATTTAATTATCTGGGGAGGCATTTATTAAAAACTCCGAATTAATTATTAGTTTTATAATTCTCAAAAGAGAAATTTACCGCTTCTAAAAAAAGACATTGAAGTTTTTAAAGCACCGCCGCCATCCATGATATTTATGTGATCGTGTCATACTGTAAAGTACTTTCGACCTCCCTTTACCGATTACACCCCCTTCATCCGAAAAATTTAAATTAATCTTTTCACCACGAGTCTGAGCGGATTTTATGCATTGATTTCGTAGGAATATCTTTTCCTTTTTCGTGAGTGCCATATTTAGACCGATTTTGTATCGTTCTTTTATTTCCGTTGTTAAAAGTTCGTTTCAAAGATTTCCCAAACGTTTAAGATTTTCCTTCAGCTTTTTTTTTTAGTTTTTCAGCTCCACTTTTCTGCTGTCGACAGCGCCCCGAACTTACGACTTTATAAGGTCAGAAACCTCTAACGAAAAATCGCTTTCTGAAAGTGAAAGAAAAAAAATATTTGTCTCTTCTGCCCAACGCGGTCTTAAATTCCTCTCGACATGTGCCCTAATAAAACCCAGGTGACTTAAATACCTCATTTCCATTTGCCCCGAGTAACCGCGTGTGATGTTTCTAAATGTATTATGCCACTGCCAATGACAGGTTCTCTTGCTTTATTCAATCCCACAGATGCTTTCAAAGATAATTTTTTTAGCCATAAAAAATACTGAATAATGTGACTGGGGTGCATGTACAGCAGGTGGGCAGATATGTGCCATATTGTCAACTACGATTCGAACTCATTGCAGTCCGAGAAAAAAAAAATAAGAACGTAAACACTTAATTGGATGTTATTAAATTCCATTCCTTTCCTTGGTTGCAGCCTTCCATGTCAATTGAAAAATAATCACATTAATCGGATTTTAAAGCTTTTTTAAAAAGGTTATATTAACATTAATGTGCTCCTTTTTAGACTTCAGACCATTTGTAAGAGGAGATTTTGTTGGGGTTTCGACTCTCCGTTCAACAACTCTACTACCTGTTAATTCACTATTGGAGTTATTCATATAAACGGAATCAGTGGCAGCATTTTTTATTCTAACAGATTTTCAACTGCAGCTTCGACGATCTAAACTGATTGGCATTTTTTTTCGTTTCTTAATCTGAAAATGAAAACATTGAATAATATATTGAAACCAGGAAGAATAGAGCGCGGACAACAATTCCGAATATTTTCTACCAAAATCCCACAATTATGAGGAAGAAACTCGGTTGATCTCTTTCCAAATAATCGGCCGCAATTGCAAGACCATTAATTGTAACTTTTAGAAACGTGAATTTTAGAACAAAAACTTTTAAATCCATAAAACCCATTTGAAAAACATTTCCGCGACTGCAAACTGCTCCCTTGAGTGGCCGACCAGATGTTTTCTCGTTTCGTGACCCGAACCGCATACACGAGATCTGTGAAATGCTCTTTTCTTTATGCTCCGCCAATTATAAATTTAGAATTGTTATTTTTAAATATGCGGATATATGTACAAACAAATATTTTCTTATTTAAGTAAAACGAAAACCGCCGATATGAGGGAGAGAGGGCGTGAATGATATTTCGACGAGGACAGACAGAAGTTTTTTATAGAACCACCTATCCCTATCAAATCTGACGTTTATTTCATGTTTTCAGTGTTAATTTCACATCCATAGGCGCAATTATTCAAATAATCAACGCCATAAAGCTGATAACTTTTACGGTTAATGCTTTGATTTCTTATGCGTCGGAAAGTGACACGGGTATCGGGTTTCCCGGCCTGGGATCGCAGAATAAGTTTTCGGTTACACTTTTTCTTGTAACTCCCGTGCATTCGACGTTTGCACACATCCCATCTGACATGTAATTTTGGGAATTTCACGGACTGACAGATAAACATTCAGCCGCTTGAAAATAAATTTTGACACATTCGAACCCCTTTTCCTCATTTATTAAACGGTTTTTATATGAGGAACCGGCCGACGCTGAGCGTTCTTCCTGTCGAGTAAACAAATTTTACTGCTCTTATTTAGTCTCTTTATTGTTCGAATGCGTACAATTTATAATTATCATCGGTTCATTCACCTTCTTTTACTCGCTTTCGGGAGAAGTGGACGAGAAAGAGAAGTGCGATACTGCAATACAATATTTATACAAATACGAAACACGTCATTGCAATGATATACAACTGTAAAAAGTAACAAATATATTAAAAAGATTTTATCCGATCAAAAATTATCTCATAAGGGAATCCAAAACCCGTAAAAATTCAATACGTAAACCCAGGAAGATGTGTCCGAGTTGTCTTTTACGCCAACACTGAAGAATAACATCGCCCTTCTCTGCTTTAATCTGCTTCTCCCCACTGCAGTTAAAACTGAAAAATTCGGAAGAACATTCGGTCCTATAATTATGATCACGAAAGAGAGGTTCTATGTTAATAACAGTGGTCCGCATGCTACAGTTATTTTACGATGAAAACCGGGCTTTGTTCCGTGGCACGACTAAATATAACCTACCGTCAACATTTTTGCCGCGGGATTGTATTTATAGGGGATCGAACCGATGTTACTTCCATTCGGAAAATGAATCCCAATCGGAAACACCGATTATTATTTCTGGTGATGTAATGCGATGTACTGATTACTTTATGACGAGAGAAGCAGAAGAAAGTAGTACAGAAATAACTCTGACTCATGGCTAACATGACTTTTGAACAGAGAATTCTCGCGTCGGAACAACTTTTTCTCTGCACCTTTAAGTTAATTCTCTGCAAACTCCCCCCCCCCACGCCGGACCCCCTGCCCCCCCCCGTACCTTTCTTCTCCGACCTGTTTTGCTTCTTTGCGTTGTCATTGACACTGCGAATTTTTAATAGCTTGGAAAGTCTTTACGGTTTTCGCTTTCTCAGAGGATGAAATAAGCTTTTTTTGATGCTCCAGTAAATTAGCACTGCTGATATACTAGAGCGATATAAAAAGCAATGCTCATGATTTACTGAGTTGCTGCAATCTTTGTCGTACCTTAAAACAAAAGCTGACATTATTTTTTTTTTTTAAGTTTCCCAATTAACGAAAATTTAAACAGAAACGGGGTCGTCTTTTTTCTTTTAGGGTCGAAAATTCAACCATAAGTTCGGTGAACTCAACGGATTCAGATTCTCGATGGCACAAACAAGTACTACCTCATGCGCAGATAAACATCGGATACTTTGGACCTTTCCAACAAGTCAATATTATGTAATGTAAATCCTCAGGCGATCACCCACTTAACGAAAACAATTGAACCGTTTTAAGGATACAAACGTTGAACTCAAGATTTTGACAGATATTTTTTGCGGACCCGAGTCCCTACTGTCTTAAGAGGCGATTAAAAACCCACGGCCCGGCTTTTAAATGTTAAAATAAAGGTTTTCAAATACCCAAAGACTCCCTCTCACAAATAAAGCGAATGTTTAACTATAAAATTTTAGCACAAATACAGACCAAATGATGTTATTAAAATCTCAAACGAAATTTTAAAATGCAGAAGTATATTTACATGACAATCTTTCACCGCCCCATTAAACTTCATTTTAAAATATTATTGGGAGTGCAATCCCCGATCATCGCGCCTTAACACAACAAAAGCTTCCATTTTTTATTCAATCGAGGTAATCTGGGTTATGCTACTGTGTTTAAGTGCCAAGTAAAACCGACGCCAATTTTTGTTTTGCATGCAGAATCAAAATTTCGCTTCCGTAAACTCAAACCCATGCAATAATCGAAAACCGAAAATGATTCGATATTCCTTACCCGATCGAATCGGGGAAAAAAATTTCCTTTGCCATTGATGCCCATCCAACCATCACACTTTATTCCAGAAAAAATATTGGGCCTGAGAACCGAAGTTGGCTTCGGAGCATTTGTCGGACTCTCGACCCAAGGAGGACAAAATATGAGGTCCTTCCATGGGTTGGGCCCATCAACCGCAAGTCACGAAGAGACCCCACAACAAATGCGAGTGCCCGGCTGCATCAATGACGTCACCGTTATATACGCACACGGACATCTCGCAAGCACACATTCTATTTCGTCTTTCAAGCCGGCCATCCAGTACTGCTTTCACGGATAAAGACAACGTCTTCGCTTTGCCCTTTCGCTTAAGAGCAATCAAGGCTATGAGCTCGTCTTGGATACATAAATCATAAAAAAACAAGAGGCAGATTCTTCGCGTTAATTTTATGGCAAATCGGTGCACTTGATCTACCCTAAGGTCTAACTCTCATATTTATATAAATCTCTCATGCAACAGAAGAATATGTCCTTAATTATTTATAAAACCCTAGTGTTGTGAGCTCGCCTTGAGGTAAACCATTAGAGGCCTCTACCGTGGACTTAAGCTTAAATTTCATCCCGGGCATAATGATCAGTATGAAGCACCTAAAGGACTTCCATAAAGGTGACCATATGCTTAATTGAGGCATATGGCACGGGGATACAATAGCTCCTAGATTCCTTGATTGCCTGAATGGATAATACGAGTTCATCAATCAAAGAAGGAAAGAATGAAATCTATAGACAGAATTCTTGCCTCTGATTCATTCGAAACAGCGGGAAGAGAATAAATTTGTATGAGATAACTAAGACTCGATCGGGTATCGAACATCCGAAAGAATTTTCCACAATAATCTCTACTTTGAGATCTGATCAACCGAAGTAACGGAACGAACAAATAATTGGGTATGCAGGTTTGAAGTGCTCTTCAATAACATTTCACCTGACGCTTGACAAATTCATTTTGCTCCCGATGACATGAGAAAAGAAAAGTAATTATCGACGAAGGTTTAATTCTGGACTGATCGCAATCCGAACTGGCAATTTCAATCCGTCGACGACTTTCTCCCAGCAAATTAAATCATTGGATTTATTGCCGGATTGTTCATTATTTTCCTCCTTTTGCCTTGACAGGACAGGGCAATGTTTGAAAACAAGAAACAAAAACTTCGTAGCTCACCTTAAGGAAACTCCCAGCGTGAGATGTATGAGACCTCCAAACGCCTCAAGTGGGTTCATCAACTTAAAAAATTAACAAACGGAACAAAAACGTCCATCTTTTATTTTAAGGTACTGTTAGGCGCTCTTTGAAAATTAATGGATTATTTCCGAAGCAACAGAAAATTTACCAAATAAAGAGGGCCTTTTTGTATGGGCGTCATTAATAACGCGTGTTAATACGAGAACACAAAGCGCCCTTCTGTTTTCACTACTCTTTGTTCGAGAACTCAAACGGAACGATGGTCACACTTCTATATGAAGTAGTCAGTCATGCCCCATAATTGGACACTTAACCCAAAACGACTTTCCGCGACCCATGGACGGAGCCCAGCCACACAAAAACGCCTCATTAGTTTCATCGAAGCATCGCCGAAAAAGGCTATTTAACTACCCGTTAAAAAAAAAATAATAAAAACTGTAGGGCTTCGTCCCAACATTCGAAATCATAAAAGTCCCTTGGCAACAAATCAGAATTTTTCTTCCCTCGATCATCGTAGCTATGCACATGTCAATAAGAACCGGAACTTTATTTATTGATCATAACGGATAGGATAAAGTGCTATTTCAGATGTTGGTGGATGGGACTATGAGTGTTAAAGATTTGTTTTATTGCGCTCGTGTCTTTACTGATGCCCATATTGAGATGTACAATTTCTTTACACCAAGCAAACCCCTCTGTCCAGGAGAAATCAAGAGCAGTGGAAAAATTAAAGCAGTTCGAGTGTGTAATCATGCTGGTCATCTTTCGCCTTTGACAAGTGGGCCAAACGGTCGATCAATCTCTTCATTATCAATGAGTGAATAAGAGAATTTAGAAGTTTGATGGCGTCTAAAATTACTCGGGATTTATCTTTCGAAAACACCCCGGGGGAAAAGGGTAAAAAAGTAGATAAAGATAAAGTGACAGGCACACACGAAGTACAAAACGAAGTGAGTCCCGCCATGAAACAAAAAAAAAACAATCCTCTAACCCTAAGAAAACATGCGGAGGACATAACTTGACCTACTTGTTCCCTAATTTTACTCCGTTTTATGGCTTCGGAACAACTCTCTATTGTTTTTTCCTTTGTTTTATAAAAATTGTTTAAATATAAATCACATCAAAGAGCGGAAGTTGAGGTAGGACTGACCTAAGGTTAGCTCGGGGGAAATGCCGCGAAAGGAGAGAATATTCCACGCTTATTTTAAGATTAGAGGGCTCCCATGTTCTTCATGGGTTAGAGGAAAAACACTGACCTAAAGCGTAAATAAATAAACGACTGCCGCTGGACAATGGTGGGAATATCTGAGTTTGTTCGCTAAAATACTGCAATAAAAAGTAGGTCGGCCCGGATGAAATTCTCTTACTCGCGAACACGTGGCACCGTTAGAAACAATTCTCCAGTCAATCCAGAAAACAAAATTTTCTAACCACTTAATGACACTAAACAACTGGCAATTTCATTTTCTACTTAGGAATTTTTTTTTTTATTAAAATTCAAAAACCTAAAAAAAGTGAATGGAAATATTTAAAAAAATTTTTTTGCTCCTTTTAAAGGTTTTTACGTTAATCACTGAAAGCAAAGTGTCTTTAAACCTTTGTTTTGGCAAAGACAAACAGCAAAACAGTTTTTTTTATCATGGCGGAACACAAAGAATTGTCAGACTGTGAAATGGTAAAATGAAATTCCGAAATTTCTAATTTAATTATAGCGATTTTAACATTACAATAACGAGGGAACAGCTGTCCAGAAAGATATACGATACACTTTTAACAAACACAAAAACTAAAGAACTGTAACAAATGGTAACGAAGAGTGCAATTTCTTTAATTTATGAAAATCATTTGAGGGAGAGCAGAAAGAGAAATAAGAGAAAAAAGGCAGTACAATTCTTCTTCCATCTGAAAATGGCCGGTTCAGGTCTTCCCCTCGTGTAAAAAACGGTCCAGGCCGGGAAAATAAATTCCAACATGTCCTCTCATTTATACTTCCTCTAAGAAAAAAGCAGAGAATTAAGTTTAATAAAGTTGATTGGGCATTAGGGTCAATGAATCACAATCCACGACTGTCACTCCAGTCATCCTCAAACCGTTTCAACCTTTTTTTTTTTTAATGACGATAATTTAATTCGTTAAGGTGCTCTTTTCCTTTTATTCTCTCGTCTCAAACGATTTTACATAAAAATTGACAGGTTTCTTTTACCTCCGTTTTTTCAAAACGGAGGCCGAAACTTTTCCTTTTGTTCACTGAATTAAGTTTGAACTCTTTTATCTTTGTAAAAGCAAAACTATCGGAGGTAAGTTTAAATATAAAAAAATAACGGATGAAAATTTATAGATTTTCCAAAAATTATAAAAACCTTCGGCACATTTAAAGTGAAAAATCACAAACTCGTGAGTTGTAAAATTGGTTAAAATTCAGATTTCAACAATAAAGTGAAAGTTTTTGTCGATTCCTGAGCTCACCTTTGAGAATCCTTCTCTAGCTGCCACGTTCTGATGTATCTGAAAGTACAAGAAAAACATTATCAAACGGTTTCATCACCCCCCGAAAGAGATGAGTTTGGGGGAATAAGGGGAAAATCCAGATCGCACCGACTGCAAGCGACTACGGAAGGGAAACGAAGGGGCCAGTGCAATCAATAACAAAAGACAGACTTCTTGGCGACATCGACACCCATTCAAAAAGCAGCCTCACCTCAAAGGAAAGGTTCAACAACCACCCCATTTCCGCCAATGAAACTCAAATGAGGGTTTACTTAAAGAATTGTTAAAGTTTCAATAATGAAAATTCATTTTTTTTGTTTGCTGGGAGCAATCTGTTACATAACTGAAATGAGTGATACACATAATAGAAAAATATTTTTTCTACTATGATTACACAAGATGTTTTAAAGATTAATTATTAATTAATTTCATTCATTTCATCTTCTCGCAGAGAAAAATTAAAATGCGTAACTTGTGTTTACTTCCTTGAGAATGTTATGGTAGAGTAGAGCCTGGGAATAATGAATATTCTTATGTGGATTCCATATTTCACTGATAAGCAGTAAAATCCCAAGATGGAAATTCCAAAATACCTAACTAAAGGGTAAATTCTGCACTTTGTCTTTCTTTGCACTAACTCAATGAAAACCACCTTTCACTGAATTCTTGACACTGAAATGTTACAGTGTATTCACAAACTACTTCACCCTTGAAAAAACATTGTATATCAAATGTTGCAATCTTCATCCACCACTGGGAGTTGAACAAGGTTCTGTTCCTGTAATATGATGCCTTGTTTTCACTGACTCATTATTTTTCAACCATATCAGTTCAGTAGTTTCAGTTTTATCTAAATTTCAAAACCACACATAGTTTCAGGGGTGAGATTAATTTTTCTTTTGTTTATTTCAAAGAGAGCAAAGTAACTGCAGAATAAGTTTTAATAAAGCAAATTTTGGTCTTCAACAAAAAAATTCTACAGGGAAAACCCCTAGCATTAATATAAATCAAAACTAAAAAATATTTTGATCCATTTCAAAGCTAATTTAATCCAACTGAGTAAAAACATCAGCTAAAGGTCTATGAGATTTATTTAGGCACATCTAAGATTTTAGCTCATTAATATATACTCAAGGATTTGGATTTACTAAGTCTCACTTGAATGTAATCAGTTCTGTGTTGAGTGATTCAGCATTATGTCAATATTATCTTGCTGTATTTCCTTTTCCAGTAAAATGCTACTCTTAAAAGTCAACATATTTCAAATTAACAATGGCACTTCATTATAATTATATGAATTTTGAGGTTTCCTTTTCTTTTTTATCTGCAAATTGTTTAATAATATATTTTAACAAAATCCTTTCTTTATGAGCAATTGGCTTATTTCCTCTTTATTCAATAAAAAAAAGGAAGTTTGAGAGTTAAAATTAAAACGCGATAAATTTTAGGCATAGAATGCTCAAGAAAATTAATTTTTAAAAAAAAAGCTAAAATTCACCTTATAATTTGTTTAATCACTCCAAAATTCCACAAATTAATCTTTTCAGCTTGGTTTAATTTTAAACTAAAAAAACTCAAACACTTGATCTCAAACGTTTTCCGCTTCGCCCATTTTGTTTCATATAATAACGGTCACTTTGAAAAAGAAATAACGATACATAGATAATACATGCACCAAAATTTTGATCTACTCAACTACTATTTTCAAATATTTCCGAAGAACAATTTACATAACATCCTCACTTCCTAAAACTCAATCATACCGAAAATTAACTGTTGATGCATTCACCAAAACTAGAAATGACGGAAGAGTGGTAATTCAACACTGACAGCCGATTCCTAACGAATATATACGAACAATGCCGATCAAGGAAAAAATACGATAACAAAAATTAATGAAAAAACCTCGAGTTAAGTTCATGAAAAATATGTTATTTTCGGTTTGAAATTTTTGTAAAAGCAACTCTCTCCAGCGACACTCAGCAGAAGTTTATATAACGAATTTCAGCCAATATTAAAATGGCGTCGACTTAGGTCTAAAACGTTTACAGAATCGGACGCTTTCACTCCAACCTCAACTCTTCCGACGTTTATTCGAGGCCCAAAAAGTTTTAACTTATAAAAGGCGCCGCTATTACTCTTACGAAGACCGGATAAAGACCTGATATTCAGGCTGACAACGTATCTACAAGTGACACACCCCTAGTTTTTACAATGAAAGCCGACAATGTTCGAGTAAAAATGACAGCACATTTGAACACGAAAGAAAATACATTTCGTCGCCGTAATTAAGTACTTGTGCAAAAAGTATGTGGAAAAACGAAAACTCACCAGTTATGTTTCACCGAATAACAAAGAAAAAATTTTCATTCACTTAAAAACTATGCAACTCTTCACGTCTAAAAACCCAACTGCGCATGCCTCAGTATTGGTGCTGCATTAATTTGGCGACAACGAGCAGCAAACTGAGAATTTTGTCGACATTTTGAATAATTTGTTTACAACCGTTCTCATGCTTGTGGAGTTTTGTATTCATTAAACCTACATACTTTGTGAGTTGTTTAATTTTTTTCTTATCACGTTTATATTTGTTAGGTCCTACAATTTAGAAAATGCCATATAGTAGATCTCCATCACCCATAAGACGGCGGAGAAGTAAATCAAGAGAACGTGACAGAGAAAGGGAACGGGAGAGAGACAGAAGAAGAAGAAGATCAAGAGAGAGGAGAAGGAGAAGATCAATTGAAAGAGACTCACATCGTTACAGAGGCAGAAGCCGGAGCAGGTCCTGGTCGAGATCTCGCTCTCATTCCAAAGACAGGCTCAGAGACAGGGACAGGGACAGGGATCGAGACAAGGACAGAGGCCTGAAACCTAAGCCGAAGCCGATTATCAGTGAAAGACCGACCATTTCGGAAGCGGATCTTCAAGGGAAGACTGAAGATGAGCAAGAAATGATGAAAATGATGGGATTTTGTACTTTTGATTCAACTAAGGGTAAAAAAGTGGCTGGGAACGATGTTGGTAGTGTTCATGTAATTCTTAAAAGAAAATATAGACAGTATATGAACAGAAAAGGTGGTTTCAACCGGCCATTGGACTTTGTGGCTTAAAGGACATTTTCTCCTGTTGAAATACAATAATGCTCATTGGGTATTTTTAATTTTTATTTATGACAAAATGAAATTGTAACATTTAAGAAATAACAATAAAATGAAAACAGTCACTCAATAGGGTATTAAAGTTTAAACATTCAATTTTACCTTTTTTAATTCATTAAAAATAATCATCTATTTTAAATTTTTTCACAAAGTCATTATAAGTAAATTGATGCTTTACAAGTAAGAGTTAACTATGAAAACCTTAAATTCACTTATAAAGAACAATATGATAAATTCTGAATGATTAGTTCAAATATTCTTAGCAGTAGTCGGACTATTGGATCTTATTTATAATTTGGGAAATTTAATTCAATAATTCTGACGAAGCAAACTTTTAGAATTATGCAAATAAAAAATAACTGTTTTTGGATTTTAAAAACATTAAAATTTGTAATTTAAACAAATTGCATGAGGCAGTTTTAGAACAGAGAACATATATTCATTAATATAATGAAAAAGAAAAAGGCACACAAAGTTTTCTTCACATAAATAACCATAAGTGTCGAATTGTATCCGAATTAAAATAATATAATTCCACATAATCCCATTTGTTTTTGTTATATTCAACAAAAGATTGCATTATTTTTTCTTAGGCCAACTTATGGAATGTTAATATAATTATAAGTGAGATTGTAATAAAGACTTTAAATGATAAAAATCTCCAGAGGCTTTGGAAATTTAATAATCAAAGTTCAGAGCAGAAATTATATGTACCATTTAAATAGAAAATTGAGCAGTTTAGATTTTGGGACTCAGACTTTTCTTTTTGATATACCTTTTCAAAGCATTCCTATAAAATATTCAACCTCACCTCTTTTTAATGAGAACACATATAGAAAGGATTTAATTGGAATAAAAATTTAAGCAGTTGTTTTTTTTAATAACAAAAACTTGCAAAAAATCAGTCAATTATGTACTTAACATTAGTTAAAATCAATAAAAGCAGAAATTCAACAAAAATAATTTTTGAGGAATGAAAAAGAGTTTCTATACAGCAAACTCAGATCTGTTAGTGACTGTAGGCCTCTTTATCTCTGTTAAAATAGATCCAATTGGGAGGAAGTCAACTCCTGAACTCCTTTACTGAACTCCTTCAAAGGCGGCGTCGTCCAAAGTGTGAAGCCAATTAAATATCATCATATTCCTCTCGTATTTGGACATGGGTTTCCCTCTCTCCCTTTCGACATCCCTTAGCGTGAGGGGAAAGTTCTTAGATGAGAGACTCTCGGGTTTAACTGCTGCTCGAATGACGGAACCAGGAGACAGAAGGGGCTTATGAATGGGTTGAGGAACCGCCAAATGGGTTGTGCCTGTGGCGGCGGTCTTTGACGCTTCCGAAACCGCCTGAATTTCCAGTCTGTCCAAATTGAATTCGCTTTGAGAAAGTCTCTCTAATGCTTTATAAGTCGTTAAAAGTCTCCGTCTTATGTAATTTTGTCGAACCTACGGAAAATAAAATTAACGCTTTATTTTCACTTTTGTTTGTATACAGTGCATTTAGCTTTTTGGAATTACGGATTATTAATTCAGAACTGCTCAAAACTATTTTGACAATACAAAATTTAATAATTATTTCACGATAAGATTTTATTTTGTATTATTTAGTTTTCAATACTATTAACAATATATTTGTCGAATTAAAATAACAAAATATACAAAACAAAACATTCTTAGTCTTCTGCTGTTTCTTTAATACTCTTATTTAGTTATATAATTCTTAATGTAAACTCTTTGTTTCTTCTGTTAATTAATTCAGTGATGGCCAACCTACGGCCCGTGAAGGTGTTGCATGTGGCCCACTCTATTATTCCTATATTCACATACGTATTTGGTCATTTTAAATTCTTTCTTATCTTTCGGCAAATAGACTAATTTAAAAAATCCATATTTAATTATCTCAAACGTTGTGGCCCGCAAATTACACCAAATTTAAGTTTAGCCCCCATATTATTAAAGGTTGGCCATCACTGATTTAATTAATTTTATATTTAAAAATGTTGTAAAGCAATGATGCCCAACTTTTCATTATATACGGGCCAAACTTCCGTTGATAATATCGCCACTGGGCCAAGCAAACGAAAACAAAAAAAAAGGTACTTCCAATTTGTATTATGAATCATTATGAACTGCACCTTATTTGATTCTTCTTATATTTGTAAGGCACAAACCTATCCTTCACAAATTTTAACTGTTGATCTTGGGAGGGCTCGGTGGTTCAAATTTAGCCCGCGGGCCACATGCAACACCTTCACGGGCCGTAGGTTGGCCATCACTTTGTATGAAACTCCTAACGAGTGAAAACGATAAGTTTTGTATTTTCAAAATACCTTTGCGAGCTATTATATTTGTATTTTTGAATAAAATAAAATTTATAATTATGAAAAACCCCCCAATGATCACATTAAGCCGAATGCACTGTATCTCACACAAACACCGACATGAGGAATAAATAATAGTTTTGGTTTTCTCTAACAATGGAATACCAATGAGATTGAGAACAAAGCCAAACAAAAGCAAAATAATTTGAGCAAACCTTTTTGTTCACGGATCGAATTAGGTCAGCGGCGGTGAATACGGGGGGCGCGGGGGTGGAGGCGGGGGCCGGGGGGATGGAGTTGCCCCCGTGGGGGGAGGGCAGCTGTGACGTAGAAGCGACATCTCCTACGGCAACCCACGTTGAACAAGACCTTGACGCGTGATCTAACCTTGAATGTTCTAAAAAGTATTCGGACCTGGAAAAAATGTTTTATTGTAATTTCCAAATGGAATTCACTCTGAAAATGAACAATTGAAGAGAATATTCGAAAAAAGGCTTTCTGAAATTAATTTACCTTTGAAGAGCACTTAATGCTAAATCAGAAACAGCATTTCTAATTGGTTGTAGTGAACCATCTTCTGGTAAGGGCAAATTGCTGATATCGGAAGTGCTAAAACTTTTCTGAAAACCTAACGCAGAAGACAAAGCCGCGCAACTTTTAATTAAGTCGTTTTCTTCTTCAAACCACAACACTTCGGGAATGTCTGGAGGCCTGAAATGAATGCAATCACTGTTAAAGCAAACACAACGCAGAGCAATACAACGAGCGATCCACCCTTTACCTCGATGTCTTATTCAAAGGGTTGGGACTGGGCCCTCTCGCGGTTAAATGAGCATCGCTGTACGATTTGAAAGTGACCAGTCTCATTTTGCCTCCGCTGGCCACAGTCTCCGAGGCGAGAGAAGACACAGAAAAGAGCGACAGATCCGTGGTGACGGACTCGTGGCTGGGGGACCTCAGCATCCTGCAGGCGACTGTCAGGACGGGGAGCTGCGGCCGTGGATTTGCTGCCGGTTTCTCGCTGGACTCGACATTACACCCACTTGTTGCGGACGTCATAATGCAGGCTTTTTATATTGCACTCACGACTCTGCACTGACTACGCGCGGTGACAAACAATGCGACAAAGCGACGTCCGAAGTGATATAATCCGAAGCATTCCTTAAATGTGTGCTGTCGTGGTACCATATGAGGGAGAAACCCTGACCTTGACCGAATGATATAAAATTACTGATTAATTATTCCTTTCAGAGACGAACGAGAAAAAGGATAAGACGACAGAAAATGAACAACATGTACGACGATAAGCGTTTTTGACAAATTTTGTAAATATGATCCCATTGGACTGCGCTAACAAATCGATAACGAAGGGTTGTGTAACGACAATACACAGCTAGCGCCACTCCCCTGTGCGGACAAAATGCAAACTATGTCTTCCGTTACTGAATTCACTGAAACGAAAACTCAAAAACATTCTTTCGCATCTGAAGATATTTTGAACCCACTAAAAATGTTGTAAAGTTTCGATTAAGCCCGATTGCAAAAGTAAAGGGGTTCTGGGTAAAAAAAAAGGAAACACAATATTTTATAATTTTATTTTAACTTAATTTTTATCTTCAAGGTATGAAATCGCATACAACGAACAAACTGAAAGTTCACTAAGCGCACGCTGTCATTTTCCAATTCATACGGTCAACTACTTTATTTAGTTTCACAAATGTTTTTCAAAATTATAAAACAAACGAATAAGAACTAACAGTGTATGAATCACTGCTCGACACATTCTTTCTCCACACACTCTTTTTCTGAGAACGACGTCGCCGTTCATTTTGAGTCCTTTCCCCGAGAGGCATTGGGAATTCAATGTTACAGTGCGATCCGTTTACTGGATGAAGTATGCGAACCCCTGCGAAGGGTTCCCAACACTCTTTGGCTGAACCTGGGATGTTGGGAACGTCAGCAGCAGCAGCATAACCCATTGATACCATAGAGGAAAAACTCAACTAATTTCATATCGGTTAACAAAAATTGTAAAGGTTCTGCGGCCCACCTGCTGTTGTAAAATTTCCCCTAATTTATGTAAGTTGAGCCATTTTTCTTGAGGTAAATTAAACTAAAAACACATTCGGATTACCAGAAACTCCTCTTTATAATTTACGCATTGAAAATGTTCTGTTAATGAACGGATCATTAACACAAATGAGCGACTGATAAAGGTACCCCCTTCTTGTGCCAATTGCTCAAAAAAACAGCGAGGAAATAAATCCGTAATTAATTTTAATTAATTAACAATAAAAATTAATGAACCTCCGTCATTTCTTAACACATTTATGTTTAACTATTCCTTAGTTTTTCTCTTCCTTCTTTTCTTCTTTCGATTCTTCTGTCTGCTCTGACGAACTACTGGAAGCGCCAGCATCTCGTTCTGAAGCCATCTGCCAAAGACGCAATTCTCGTTAATTATAGAACCATTTGCAGTGCATTGAGAGAGTGATTCAACGGCATTTTACCTTTCTGTACGCCATCTCGAAGAGTTTTAAGGAAGCCTGTTGCAGCGATGACGTTGCTTTCCTGACCTCTTCTGGATCCGCTTCGTCTTTCTTCGCCAGCATTTCTTTCACTTGGTTAATTTCTTGCTTTAGTTTCTCGCACTGGAAAATAACTCCGTGTTATGACCGTCCACGTATTGAAAAAAACCCTTTTCCAACTCACCTCTTCTTTTGGTAACTGATCTTTGAATTCCTCCATTTTGGTTTCGGAGTCGTGAACGATGCCCTCGGCTTGGTTAATCGCTTCCACTCTGTCTTTCTTCAGTTTATCCGCGGCCGCGAACTGTTCTGCGTTTTTCACCATATTTTCGATTTCGTCCTTGCTCAGTCCACCAGAAGACTGAATTACGACTGTGAAAGAGACAAAAGGAGTTACCAAAAGAACCCGGAACTAAACTCACACAGGTAATTCATGCGTTATCAGAGAGGGTTTTCATCAAACTCTGAGGTAATTATTCTTTAATTAGTCCTCATAGGTATGAGACGAAAAATAGTCATCATTTGAGGTGGAAAGAGAGTGGGTGATTATGTATTCACTCACTTTGTTGTTCTTTGCCCGTGCCCTTATCCTTCGCGGAAACGTGAACGATTCCGTTGGCGTCGATGTCGAAAGTAACTTCGATTTGGGGGACTCCGCGCGGAGCGGGAGGAATTCCGACTAAAGTGAACTGTCCCAGGAGTTTGTTATCTGCTGCCATTTCTCTCTCTCCCTGATGTACTTTAATTTCGACTTGAGTTTGACCGTCGGCTGCCGTTGAGAACACCTGCAACGCGGTATGTTGTGTAACAAACGTGCGCATTGTTGGCTCTGAGAGACGATTCGAGCAGCGCTCTCTCACCTGACTCTTCTTCGTGGGGATGGTTGTGTTCCGTGAAATCAGTCTCGTGAAAACTCCACCCAAAGTTTCGATACCTAATGACAACGGCGTTACATCCAATAGCAGGACGTCCGTTACGTCGCCTGCCAAAACTCCGCCCTGAACGGCCGCCCCCACTGCCACCGCCTCGTCCGGATTCACGGATCTACTCGGCTGCCTTCCGAATATTTCCTGAACTGTTTGTTGAACCTGAAATATTATTCGTGCAAGCAATGAAAAGTGTTAAAAAGGGAGTGGAGTGAAAAGAGAGAAATTACTTTGGGCATTCGAGTCATTCCACCGACTAATAGAACTTCCCCAATATCAGATTTGGAGACTTCTGCGTCCTTTAAAGCTTTCTGGCATGGAGTGATTGTTTTCTTTATGAGGGAATCGACGAGAGATTCGAACTTAGATCTTGAAAGTTTCAAATTCATGTGTTTTGGTCCGGAGGAATCCATTGTTAGGTAGGGAAGGTTGATGTCCGTTTGGAGAGAAGAGGACAATTCGATTTTCGCCTTCTCCGCGGCTTCTTTTAATCTCTGAACAGCCATTGGATCTTTCGTCACGTCGATGCCTTGCTGAAGAACGAAATGAAAACTTTATTTAGCGCTCACAGAAGCTGACTTCGCAAATTTCGACTTCAGTCGGCACTTACCTCTTTTTTGAACTCCCCCACGAGGTAATTCAGTAGAACATTATCGAAATCTTCGCCTCCGAGGAATGTATCTCCATTCGTTGACTTCACTTCGAAAACTCCTTTTTGGATTTCTAAGATGGAAATATCAAAAGTGCCGCCGCCGAGATCGTATACTGCGATACTGAAATAAAAATTTCATTTAAGGATCTTCAATGAAAGCAGTAAACAGACGCAAACGATGAGCACTTACACTTTATCTTCTGTTTTGTCCATTCCATAAGCCAATGCAGCCGCTGTCGGTTCGTTTATAACTCGAAGTACATTCAGACCCGCTATCTGACCTGCATCTTTTGTAGCCTGAAAATATGCAACTTTATAAGCAACAAACATTTGAATTCTCACACTGATAAAATGCTTTTCATGACTTTAAGAAAATACCTGTCTCTGAGAGTCATTGAAGTAGGCAGGCACAGTAACAACAGCATTTTTGACACTGGTGTTTAGATATGCTTCAGCTGTTTCTTTCATTTTAACAAGAACAAAAGCTCCAATTTGACTTGGAGAATACACTTTGCCATCACTTCCTTGAATCCAAGCATCCCCATTTGATGCTTTCACTATTTTGTATGACAATGTTTTCCTGCATTCAATTAATCATTAATATACATTCACAGTTTGGATTTAGAAATTATTTTTCCATCCAAATAATACTCACATATCTTTTTTGACTTCGGCATCATCAAATCTCCTTCCAATCAACCTTTTGGTTGCATAGAATGTATTTGCAGAGTTTGTTACAGCCTGTCTCTTTGCTGGCATTCCCACTAATCTCTCACCATCTTTTGTGAAAGCAACCACTGAGGGGGTGGTTCTTGAACCCTCTGAATTTTCAATTACTTTTGCCTGTTTTCCTTCCATTACAGCAACGCATGAATTTGTTGTTCCCAAATCTATTCCAATAACTGCACCTTTTACTGTTTCTGATCTGAAATTAAAAATTTAGAAATATGTATCTCTAAAACTAACTAATAAACTAAAAATCATTAGCAGAATGGATTATTAAAAAGTTACAGTATAAAAAAAACTATTTCGGTGAGACAAAATTTAATCATTTGAAGTTCTGAATTTTGAAAAAAATATTCAATACATCTCAAAAAAATCACAGATAATGGAACAAAATTTAAAAGAGTACTTACTTTAACCTAATTTGTTGATTTCTTAGTAGAGTTATTAAAGTTTGCGAGACACCCTAAGAAACAAAAAAAAATTTTAAAACATGATAACAAAGATATTGAATTATTCAATGGCATATACAATAAAAAGAATAATTTAGTTCTGAATTGCTATGCGGACATTTATTTGAGGGTAATATTGCTAAGTTCTAAAAATTAATAGAAAAAAACGAGGGTTCACAAATCAATGTGAGATGTAAATGCAACTGCACAATTGAATGTTGAATTCATAATGGAAAAGACTGATATTTTCTGTGAAATCCTTGTTCTAAAGATAGTATTATCATTTTTTTAAAAGGTAACATAATTTTGAATCGTAAACTAAGCTTCTACTGCAAGAAAAATCCTTCACCGTGCGGCAGATATCATGGTTCATTGTGAGAAACAAGAACCGGCGAATCTACTAAAAATCTCAATTTTCTGTACCTTATTAATTAACTTGCTGAAACTTCGAAAAGCCATCATTTCTGTCTTGTGATTGGCGCAATCTATAACTCTGCGGCCCACGTTCCTCGCCACATACAACATTTTTTACAATTAATTCTTCGACACCAAATGATAAAAATCCTTTACATGTGAATGATGCAACTACGATGAATTCTGATCACCACCGGAAGTGGCGCAAAATTTCAATTCTAGAACTTTCTTTTTGAGAAAAATTTTATTAAAAATATTGTTTTTTCTAGTTTTGGCTTCTTTTCTTCTTAAATTAAAAAACTATTTAAAATTTCCTATTGGTAAAACGAGTTTTAAATCATAACCACCTTGAACAAAAAATAAAAAATTACAATCACTACATTGATTCATTTGTTTCTAAATGTGAGTTAGTGTTTCGTTCTCGCGACAAATTTCTCCGTTGCGGGGGAAAACATCTTTATTTTTTGACTATAATTTCGCGGGTTTTTTAAACTTTTTACTTAACTGCTCATGACAACTTTTTTACTTTCGGTGTAAAATTATAGATTTAGTTCTTTTGCCAAAGGAGTTCGCCAAAAGATCATTTCTTTCTGATGATTTTGGTAAATCAACTACTAATCTGAAAAAGTTAATTTCTCCAAATTTCAGGGGTTATTTTGTAATATAACATTTAATTATTTTACTCCCCAGTGGGTGTTTTAAAGTATTCCGAAACATAAAATCTTCCTTGAAAAAATTACCTTCTCATTATTTTAATTATTTATTTATTTACAGTAATAAATTTTCTTTTAATCCCTAGAATTAAAATGATAACACACTTATGTATTTTTATGCTAACTCTCGAAAATTAAAACTGAGTTCTGAATTTGTAATTTAAATCTCTAATTTTTATTTAATTTCCAATAGTATTTTTTTGAAATTAATTTTATTTAATATTTATGAATTTTACTAATCATCTTATAACTTAACTATTTATTAAATCAATTTAATTTTACCATTTAAGAATTTTTAGTCTTTTGTTGTCGCCTTAATTTTCTCTTAAATCGTTTTATTAAATCATATTACAATTTTATATATTTACAGTTAATTAATCCAATGTTTCTGTTTTAATTTAAAGTTTTTTTAAATTGAAAGTTAAGGTCTGTGATGTCTTTAATAATGAGTTCCCATTAGGAGTATATTTAAAAACTTAATGAATTTACATTAATCGAAAGGAATTAATTAAGGATGAAAATTAATATAAAAAATAAACATGTAAAACTTTTATGTTGTATTGCCATTCCGTAAAATCAAATCCACTGTTTTTCTAAACTTCTTGAAAATCATTCCTGTTTCATACATGATTATCATGAGAAAATCGGAAACTAAAAATTTCACCGAAGAAAATGTGTCCAAAAATGAGATTAAAACTTTTTAAGGAATCTCTTCGATAAAAAAATAAAATAAAAATTATTTTAGTTTATTTTACGGCACTAATGATAATTTTTTTATTTTAAATTTAATGAATTGGGGGGCGAAAAATTGGTCAGGTTGAAGAAGACAATACACACAAAAATCTAATGACAATGGAGCTGTAAAAATTACACATACATATAAACAAAGGGGTGAAATTCCATTCAAATATTAAAAAAAAGTGAAAAAAAATTACTACGCACTCATTCTCATCAGTCATAATCATTCAGTCACCACAAAACAGAGTTGAATCAAATTGAAACTCCCGCATTTATTCAATTATATTTCAAAACTCAAAAAAATTTCTAAGAAAAACAAAAAACCTTTGCTTTTCTTCCATTTATTTCTGATAATATATTTAATGATTGGTCTCAATCTGAATACTGACAGAATAATTATAATAGTAAATAATAATTTAATGTGAAGAGAGTTTTAAACTTAAGGAATTTGAATGAAATCAATGCATTTGGGGAGTTTTTATTTTATTTTTTTCTCCACAAATCAATTATATTTAATTAATTCCGAGTGTTTAATTGGCGCCAAAAAATATGAATACATAGTTAAATATCTTCCAGCCAATTTCGGTCGACTGCATTTATTGGCCATTTACTTTTTTTTCCTGTATCTCTCCGAATGACTTAACTTTCTTCGAGATAATATAGAGATATTTATTAAATTTGAACTCTTTTACATTCAAAGAATCGCTCACTTTATATGAAAACTCAAAGTTGAATAAAATTATTAATAAAAAAAGTAATTTGTCTTAAGGTAACAAAATCTGTTGAGGAATTAAAGGGAAAAATCGTTCGTTTAAAAAAAATACTAATTATTTTGTAAAATTCTGAACGAATAAAATCGAATGGATTTTAAACTCCTCTTAAAAGTTGTAATGGGTTTTTATATGAATTAACACTTCACCCAATATTAATATGGAATTAATTATAATGAAAAATTACAGATAAATTTCATACATAAGAAATTAGTAAAATTTAATAAATACAATCACTTTTTCAGTGCTCCACTGCCTCAATTCGAAACAGATTTTGCGAACTTCAAAACACCAAAATTTACAGTATTTTTTTTTTTGAAAAAGAAAATTCTAAAGCTAAAAACTTTTTTTAAAAAAATTTTAAAACCGTTAAGTTTTCATTTTGTTATTCATAACATCGGTTGAGAACATAAGAAACTAAAATACAGTTTGAATTTTAATTTAAATGTGGTTTATTTGTGCTGAAATTGAATTTTGAGAATAAACTGTCCCTTTTTGGCGCTCCATTTTTTTTTTCAAACATCCGCACTGATTTCATTAAAAACTAAGTTCAAATACCATTAACTGAACCTCATTTTTTTTTTTCATTTCTATTTCGCGAATATCCAAAGTAAGAAATTCAACAGATATACCTCACACATATTTATACATTTAAAATTTAAACTGTGAGGAAATGAATTGGTCGAGGAGGATTATTTTCCCACCTGCAATATATAATATTATTTTTTAACTGTATTATGGTCGATGTCGAATGAAACTCGGCGGTTCCTTATTTCAATAAATCATTGAGAAAATTATATTTTTATTGAATAGTTATCATTTGAAACTTTCCAAACCAGAGAAGCGCAGACATTCGGATATCTCCACAAAACCACAGACTTAAATAACTCTAAGGCAAAATAATAACTTTATATTTTATTCGGTGTTTTTCTATTTTATTTTTTTTTAAATAAAAGTCTCATCCCGTGTGAATGTCTGTTTGTGGGCGTCTGTGCACCACTGCTTTAGAAATTATTGTAATTTATGTGTAAACCAAACCGAGTCATTCAACGTATTGCAAATTAAATGTAATGTTCTTAGAGTAAAATGGGTTGTTTAGACTATGTAATAATATTTTTTGACACAACTTTTAATACTGTCAGAGTGGAGAAATTGCCAACTCCCCATCGACGCCCGAAATGATAACAACTTTCGGGCGACCCACTCGCTCTTATCATTCTGTATTGGATTTGCGACTTTTCTGTTAATTTTCCACCGGCTGCAAAGCCTTCGCTGTGATTCGGGTGAATAAAGTGTATAAAATAAATGAAAGCACAATTAAAAGTAAAATCAATGGTATTCCACGTGTCAGATGCTAATTATTTGGCACTTAATACTTCTTTAATTAAAACCGGCCAAAAACGAATGTTTAGCTCCGGATTAAGTAAAAGTTAAGTGAGGGAACTTTCAATTTCGCTTTTTCTTTCTGAATAAAATGTTAAAGTCACGACGAACCGTACAAATTTTACAAATTAATTTCACTTCTGCGAGTTTGTAAGTGCGAAGCTTAAATATTTCCCCAACAATCTTTGGTATGGCGCAACAATTCGTCGAGGGGTTTCGTTGCTTTTTCAATCTGTACAGTCCGACGCTCCCAAAAGCCATTTTTTAAAAAAAAATTAAACTGAATTCATCCATTGATTGAAGAAAAAAAAACAGTTTGTAAGCGATGTCCTCCTCTTTGTGTTTCTATTATCGTTGGATACAAAAGTTGATTTTCACTTATGAATAATGAACATACAGTGAGAGCTGTCATAATTTCTCTTTACACGTAATAAATCATTTTCTAGTTTTTGATTTATTTAGGCAAGGACCAACTGTAACTTTTTTTGCCAATTATTTTTTTATTTTTATATTTTTTTATGAAAATGTGCGAGATCTTTGTTCTTTGCGGAACCAAATGATAAATAACGGTTTTGTTTTACCGAAATGATTCTTTGGTCGACTTTCAACTCTGTGATGTCCATAATGTGTCAACCGTAATGTTCGAAAAAGATTTAACAATTGTTAAGGAACACCCCCGACCAAAAAACTGCTCAAACTTTACAGTACTTTCCTCCAAAATTATTTGTGACTGATATCTCATTCAAACTTTCATTTTTCTGAGGGTGAACCATTATTACGTTACAGTTTTGATAAAATTCCTGCTTTTCGGCTTTTTATTTTTACTCTGCCTAACCAAATTCTGCTTCGGCAGAAGCAGATTAAAACCTTAATTAATTTTACATTTAATTAAAACCTTAATTTTTAATTAAACGTTCTCCTCAAGTTGCACATTTCATAAATAACTGTAAAACCTTTTTAAATGAGCTTAAGTGTGTATTGATAAGGGTGAATTAATGCGGAAACAAAGAACATCAGGTAAAACAAACCGCCACTTCGATAAGTTCAATTCCTTTAGTTTCCTGCTTAAAAAAATCCACTCTCCGGAGATCTATTTTTCTTATTTTTTTTTCCATTCTTTTAAACACTTTTTTAAAATATTTTCTATATCACCAATTTATACAAATAAAAATAAATCTATTTCTTAAAATTTTATTTTCACAGTAACGATCTGGTTTCTTCTCTCTCTCTTTCTCATTCTCTTTCTCTCTTTCTCTCTCGCTCTCTCTCTCTTTCGCTCTCTTACTCTTAAACTTTTTTGAGCTTGACGAATTTTCATCTCGAGTTTTCTGCAGGCCCACATTGCAGCATTTTCACGCGCACTCACTTAAAAAACCCTCTCTTCCAATTCAGCTAACGAATCATAAAAAAGAATTCCTAGACACTGGGTACACCACTGTTGTCCTTCTCATAATTTACACAGTCACGGGCTGATTTTCCAATAAGAGAACCGTTCACTTCAGCCGAAGTCTGTTCGCATACAGTTTTAAAATTGTACTATTTTTTTTTTTTTACTCTAGCGAGTCAAAGGTCCACGTGTGGCAACTTAAATCGTCTTCAGTAACCCTAATGCCCGTGTTCATATCACTGACTCACTGCCGGGGACTTTTTGTCAGAGTCTTGACTGGACGGCGTGTTGCCTTGGGGAGGGCCGATGGGGCCCCGGTCGGGGCCTCCCCCCCAAGAATTGGGCCCGCCCGTCATCGGCGAGTCGGAAAAGCCGTGGTTGTCGTGGTCCAGGGAGTTGGCGGCGTCGTACTGCGTGTTCTCCAGCCTTGTGATCAGTCTCTCGTCCTCGTCCCCGAATTCCCCTCCCATGAGGGACGGCTCTCCCACGACCATCACGTCCTGGGACGCGAGCGAGAAGTTGGGACCGGGCGACCGTTTCTTGTTCGGTACGGGTGCTGTATTGTTCACAGCCGCTGAGTTGGACCCCTTCCGCTTTCGTCTTTTGTTGGCTGGTCTTTGAGATTCTGAAACAATTGTTCATTCGTGAGCTCGTGGCGTGGGGGGCACTGGTCGGCAGGGCCCGTGAGTACCTGGAGGGGCAACCATCCTTTGCCATTTCTGAAAGAGTGTGGTCTTTAGGCAATCTCTCGGACTAAGGGCGTAGGCTTTGTGCCTGGACATGAGTTCCTGCATGGGCTCTAGGATCACACATAACTGAAAAAAGAAATGATATATCAGCACAACGATCCAACACAAAATAAGGCGATTTGCAAGAAAAAAAGCCGACTCACCCTGAGGTAGTTGAGAGTAGAATTAGTTATTCCTTGCCGAGTGATATTTTTGGATAGCTGCTCGAGCATGGATGGATCCTGTGCCGAGTGCATTCCGACAACGGACCTCGGAATGAGTTCTCGATGTGTTCTCACAGAGAAGTGCCATGTTTTTATTCGCATAAGATCGTCGAACGTGAATTCAAGTATTAGTCTACCTTCTGTACACACCTGGAAGAAAACCGGGCCACGATTAGTTCCGACCCAAATAAGTTCAGTGGGCGATCTTCGACTTCTTCGATCCTCCATCCGAAATCCGCGACTGCATACCGGATCTACTTTATTATGACTTAATCTTGGGGGAATCATCGATTTGATCGATTGCATGTGTTTAATTTCTCATCGATCTTAGGGTACATATTGTTCGCAGATATCTTTTTCTGATTTATATCCGTGGGAAATGCAGTCGGTTAAGGAAACGCGTACAAAGTTTCATGTCTGCCACGAACCCTCGAAGACTCATTAAGACTTCCGGATTGTGGAACTCCTTCCTGCATTGACGACCCGAAATAATTCATTAAACACAGATTCGAAAGCATAAAATAAAGAAGCGAATAACAACACAAAAAGCAATAAAAAAAATTGAAGCGAATGGCAACCGATGAGAAACGAAAGTGCAGGGAGTGATGTCCGGAAAGTTTATCAACTCCAGAGGAGAGACAATTCTCTATGAAAACGCAAAAACCATAGTTCGATCATTTCTCGAGACCTTGGCCTATCCCTGAAGTATGAGAAGTAACTTACAAAGTCTACCTTAGTGAACATTGGCTTCCCGTGATGCGTGATCATGGAACACTGTTCGCAGTCTAATGTAATGCTCGTGTTGTGGAAAGATTCCTTGGGGTGCTTTAAATTGTAGTAAAGTTCCGTGACACCGCCTTCGAAAATACTTCTGAAATACCTAGGTATTAACGTCCTTCCTATTGCTGAAACAGTCCAAAGCGAAACGTTCGTTAGGGGTTTCCGGGGCTTTCTCCTTTCGACGCCGACCTTTGGGACTTACTGTATCTCTTGGGTCCATCCTCTAAGCAAAAGGCAAGCGTAAGTTGCGCGTCATCCTCGAAGAACTCCGTCGCGAAAGCATCCCACCATAGGTTGTCGCTCTCCTGAGAATCAAAAAAATACTTAAATATTTGCTCAACCAGACAACTCTGCAATGATGGAAAAAAAATAAGTGACTCCATTTTGAAAATTAAAGATTTTAGGGTTGTCAAGTCCAGTTTGTAGGTTTTCTTTGTGAATTCTCAAATTTTCCGAGGTTTCCCTCTGGAATAAAATCAGATTTACCTCCTTTTTTTATTTTTAATTCTTCCCGCTTTTTTTGATTTTTTCCCCGGATTTTTATCTCTTTTCAAAGCACTTTCTTACCTCTGTTCTTTGTTGGAGGCGTTTATTCAGTTCATATATTCTGTAGTCGGGTTGACCAAAATACGGCGTATGCCTCCTGGGAACGGGAAGAGATCTGCGATTAAAAGAAAGCCACCAATTAGAATACTGCCAGGCACAATATCTTCAAACAACAATAAACCACCGCTCTACAACACAATACCAAAAAATATTTCTCTTCGAGGGAAGCGATAGTATTCACGAATTGAAGTTTACTTCAAAGTTCGGGAAAAAAGTTTCTTCCGATGGATGCGAATTTAGAAAGTCGTTTTTTAACTCGGGCACAGCGGGATACCAACAGGTAACGAGATAAGTGCCTAACCCATTCGTCATTTTCGTGCACGAGCTTCGGTTGTAATTTTTTTAATCATTTTAACTGATTAATTACCGCCAGCCATGCTTTTACCAAGGCCTTATATCATTCACCTGTTGGACCTGAATTTCGGCAGAAGAGCTTTCCCTCAGGAGAAACAACGAGTGAGAAAACCCAAGAAATGATCATTATGACCATTATTATAATCGCTGGAAGTCGTTTCCATCTTAGACAGAAGCGGTCAGGTTCCTTCGAACAATGAAAGAGTAATTTCGGACTAATGACAGTTAATGCGAACTGGTAATTAAGCGCAAAAGGGAGAAGAGGAAAAAGAAAATGGAAGCCAGGTTGTCAGTCAGCTTTCTGCCTCCCCCGGAGCTGAGAGAGAAGGCCGAAGCTGGGAACATGTCGGCTGCTCTGACACCTGAGCCATTCCCATCGCAGATAAAAGACGGGTTCTTATGAAAACGGGCACCGGCTGTTATATAACGCGTGGAAATGTGCGAGTTGCATCTTTCTAGATGGCGCACGAAGGAGAGATGGAAATGTTCGTCTTCTGCCATTGACCTAGGCGTTGGCATTCCTCCCGCGCGTTGACCGAAGTCATTCCCTAAGGCATCTCCACTCATAAGTCATGAACCATTGTATGCCAGCTTCAGTTTGAAATATCTTTCATTCAGGGCACTGTACTAACTTGTTACAAGTCGCCCAGACAAAGCCATTTTGTCCTTCGCTCGTTTTTAAGTGATAAATGCGAGTTGCCTCTTTCTCGGAGATGATTTTTCTTTCTTCTCCTTCTCCCTTCTCCCGTCTTCTCCCGCCTTCTCCCAAATCATTTCCATATAAAAGGACGAACCGCTGAGTGTATCGCTTTGAATTGTTTATCACCTGATTGACTTTATTCAATTTAACACATTTTTCAGGATGAGGCACCGGGGGAGATCGAATACCTTTTTGGGCATTCATTAGCAGACATTCTGGACCTCCCGAATTCGACCTTTTTCCCCGATAAGCCCGAATTATTCCCAACTATTTTATAAATATTTAAACGCTCGGTGATTTATCATGGCGCACGTAAACCTCCATTGACGTGACAAAAATACGGGAAAGGGGTAAACCGATCGCGAGGCTTTATTCAAATTCGGGAAAAAATGTTTACGAATACAAATGCAAAATAAGCTCCTTCGGATTTCTAAATTCCGGAAACGGGCGAATGTTGATTTTAATGGATAATCCTCCGCGGCGAATAATGTTAAATGACCATGAGACAAGGGTCCACGTGCTCTCTGTCAACATTCCTCACACTCTATTTTCAATTCCTTTTTTAATTGCTACGTTACGTCCCTTCATCTCAATTGCACTCGAACCTTTTCCTTTTTTCTTCCCTCTCTCTCTCTCTCTCTTCTCTTCTCTTTCCGCCGAGGGTCACTTGTGCTGAACTTGTTTGCTTTTACACGAGCACACGCGAACCTGTTAGGCTAACCTCCTTGAAATTTTTCTTTAATGCTTTAAATAAGCATTGTTTTAACCCTTTTTCACGCCTTGGAATAATGCTTGCGGCTGTTAAAAATCCAACGAGATGATAACGAAAACAGAAAAGAAGAAAACAGAGGGGACTGTACGTAAATAGCGATCTGCCTCCGGCTATAAGGTGAAAGCAGCGTGAAAAAACAATGAAAAAAAAAATGAAAAACTAATGAGATGCTGACATGCGGGGAAGAGATCGGAAGGGATTGAACGGGAGGGATGAAAAAATGAAGAAAACCGAGAGAAGTCTAAAGTATGGATGATCTTCCATGCCTTAACTTACGGCCGCCCGCAGCGGGAAATTAAATGTAATACAACACAGAATTGTAGGCAGGAGATGCAAATCCAATTCGGTAATTTAAAAGCAACCAAAGCGAGAGATTTGGATTTAAAGAGAATTCGTTAAAGATTAGAGAGAGAAGGAAAATTGTGTTGGAAACTTATGAGAGGGTAGCAGTGTGCAGGGATTTTTAAAAAATTGCTACAACTTCTCTTCAAATCCAAAACTACATCGTTCGTATCCGTTGCATAATTAAAAACCTCACAAGTGGCATTTCCCATACGGTTATCGCCATTAATCCTCGTTAAGGACCGAACAACGTTCAACATAATCATACAGGTTAATTAATTTTTTCGGACAAACTAATAAATTGTGTGGATTTTTACGTCGGGAATAATTTATTAATGGTACCTTAATCGCTGAAGTTAAATGATTGGTATCGGAGGCGCAATGAGTGGAAGTCTCAACTAATAACAGCAGTAGCTTCAGATCATTTGCCTTTAGTCAGCCACGAATATCTATCGCTGTCCCTTCCGGCTCCGGACAAAAAAAGATGTCAGCTCGGCACTTTTTCCAAGGCAGTGCATTTACTGGGCGCCCGCAGGGGGGAAGGTCCTCAGTTTCTTCAAATCCAGTTTAATAACCTCGAAACCATGATAAATCTTCTTCAAGACTTTGCAATTTAGACTTTTTGAAAGTATCTGTCAGATATTTTTTTTTTAAATGCAGATCTACGTGTTATTTCTGGGAATTTCTCAGCTTCTTCCGAAATGGTGCTATCGGAGTTTCGATTAATCATTTTCTGGCACTGGAGGTTTATATCATTCGGACTCCTAAGGCACTTTAAAAACCGTTTCGGTATCTTCCATAGGTGAATAATTAAAATTTCAAAGCCAAAGAACTGGAGGATAATAAAAGGTTTCTGAACTAAATAATAGTCGGCGTTTTCAGTTGATGCTAAGAAGGCACAAATATTATAAAAATGTGAATTATTAATAAATGTAAAACATTAAACTGTAAATAAATCGCTTAATGAACATTATCTTCTAATCTTCTTGCGCACTTCAAGTGTAACAAAAGCGAGAGCTAATATCTAAGAACAGATTTATGTCGGTCGAAAAATAATCAGAAAAGAACTAGGCATTCTAAATTCTAAAACCTATTCTATAACCCGAAAAAATATTCCATTTTTTCTAACAAATGAAATCCTTCGCCAAACGATCTAAACCGAACAAGTGGGAGTAATAAAAATTAAAAAGTATATAAAAAGCAAAGAGGAACGAATGATGTAAAAGAATATTACAGGCAGCCAATTGCCAATAAACGGACTCAAGTGCAGATTATTATTTGCATAAGGGTTGAACAAAAACCGCCTAAACAATCACAACCCCTTCGCCAAATATACAAATCGTGTTTATATTAATTTTTAATTGGCGTTGACATTTCTCTCTTTTGAAACAGCCTTCATTTATAGAGATATGCCATTGATTTATATACGAGTCATGAAATGGACACTGAGACTCCCTTAAGTTCGGATGCGCACATGCATTCTTTGTTTTGCTTTGAGACCATTGGAAAATCCTCTCTTCTTAATCTCCTCTCGTGAATGTCTGTGAGAACACCAATGGAAAATGAAAAAATTAATACCGAAAAGGAGAGAATCCTAATGATGTGATTCCCCAATTGTACCAAAATCATATTCTTCAAATGCGAAACCTTACATTTATTACGGGGAAAAGTACTCAATTCCTCTCAAATTATAGAATTCTTGTGATCCCTCATCCGACTTCATCGCGATAACTTTCAAAGCATGAAACCTATAAATAATCATTATGCATTAAAATAAATTCATTCATGGTGATACCGTTTTTTTAAATTTTATTGTTGGTCTCACCCCTCAAAAAAAAAAATAAAATAAAAATAAAAAAAAAAATTTATTTTTAGTGAAAGTCAAAAGCCACCTTTTATCAAGATTTCTTCACCTAAATTCCTCTGAGCAATATTGAGAAAAAAAAAATGTGTGCTTTTTGGCAGCCAAAAAATATTTTTCGGATCTCTAAATTCCGAAAACGTACAAACAATTCCCGAAACGCCCACTCTTTGCTTCTGTTCAGTGGTGCGCTTTCACGTGTCATCTACTCCGAAAACTTTCTCCACGTATTTCGCTTTGAGGCAACCTTCGATCGATCTCGCACTGGAACGAACCCCTCCACTTTCACATCATCGTCGTTCCCGGCTCGGAAAGAAAGAAAAAACCCACAGCTAAATTTCTTCTCTTCCACCAAAAGAAAAAGCCCGTGTTAATATTAAAAATGCCTGAGATTAATATAAATCGAGCAAATTGACGGGCAGAAAAAATAAATAAACGCATATGATCGCTTCTTAGAAAGATAAGCCGCTTTGAGGGATTATATAAATAATGAAGTGTAATCAATTATAGCAGATAATGTTGGTTAAAGGTAATGATTAACAGGTCCCTTTATCCGGAGGCCAATCGCTCCTTTTAGACTAAATATAACAATTTTCTTAATAAAATTAATCAAAATAATTTCCTGGCTTAAATGCGCTTACTTATGTGAGTAGTATAATCCGGGGCGAACATTACGGAAGAGGAGAGAAACAACAACAAGAGTTGTGATTAGAAGCAGAAGAGCCAACCAGAGAAGACCACTTCTGCAGGTGTAAATTAATTAGCCGCAATCGGAAAACAAATTATAAGGATCACCGGGGTAAATATCCGATTAATGAGATCCGGTCGGAGTTCTTCCTAAGTTTGTTGTACCCCCGTCTGAAGTAAGTGTAAAAGATGGCAGCCAGCGGAGTCCATCATGCCGACAGAATCTGGAAAAAGCCGCATTAGACGGTCGTTTGTGCGATGAAAGATGTCTTTCACGGGGGTTTCGAGTGCCAATGTTCTCACAAACATCTGCAGCGGCATGCCAACCACTATCGCATGCCATCTGCTGTCATCCCATCTCGTTGTCATATCTTTTAATCGATAACCCCGTAATAAATGAATCTGCGCTTGCTTTTTGTTACCTTTCCTTCCTCTCCTCTCCTCTCAATTTGATTAATTAGTACATTGGACCCACTGCCGCGCCGTGTAGGCACACTGCGTACAGGTCTCGAATGGACCAACATTTCCTTTCCCGAAGACAGCCAGACGTTGTTTTATGCGTTTCAAAACCCTGGCCAATCCATTTTCTGCCATTCTGTCTAAGGAATATTGATCCAAAGAGAGGAAAAACCGAGAAGGCATTTTCCCGCGGATTCACTCGTTTTCAGATTACGAAATTTAAACAATTTTTAATTCCCCTCCCCCGAAAGCTATATAAAACTTTGAATTAATTTCTGTTCTATTTATAGTTCACTTAAATATTGAAGAATTAATTTCATCGCGACGAAAGAGCAAATCCCTTATAAGATGGTTCGAATCCAGATGATCTCAGAATGGTGGTGTTCTCTGACGTTTCCCCGAAAGACAGCTAACGGCGACAGCTAAACACAGGCGGTGTGGAAACTTCTAAAAATTTGGCCCCCGAAAAAGCCATTTTTATTTTGCTGTCTAGATTAAAAGTTGGGTCCCTAAATTAACCGAATGTTAAAACCTCTGCCAGAATATTCGCTTCATTTTGGCGTCTTTTTTGTTTTTTCTCTCTCTCTCTCTCTCGACAAACGCCGCAGGATTCTCGATGCGTGCGTTCCTTTTAGTTCAGCAATCGTTCCAGGACGTTTGACAATTTCTCTCCTTGCAAACGGCGATCCGTCTGGTTTGAAAACGATTACGCAGAAGGAAATAATGACGGGCAAAAACAAAAAACAAAATGGCGGACGCGAGTGTTTCAGGGACTCGTTCTCTCTTCCCTTCGGTAATGAATCAGATACCTCTCCTTCGGTCGTAAAATTTTATTTAAATTGGTATTTGCAAACCTCATTCTGTAGATGGAGATCTATTTTCTCTCGCCTTTTCGTTTAAATTTCCTCGCTTTTTTGTTTCCGAGAAAAACTCAAACAAACTGCATTCTCCCATTTAAGTCCCTTTCTTTCAACTCCGTCATTTCTTTCTAAAAACTTTCGACCTCAGATTCATTATTTTCTTCAATTCTCGGACTATCTCTCTTCTGTCCTATACGTATATATATGTCGTTATTCATATATAGTCTTAACCTTTCGACCTTTGGTTGACTCAAATGAAAACTTTGGCAACCATTCATACCTGAATCATTCATATGAACTCGAATGATTTCACTAGATACCTGTCATTTGTCATCCACACACATTTTATTAACCTCTATGGAACTTCATTTTACCCCGTTTTATTCACAAATTAATATTCGTCATAAACCAAAAATGTATCAAGTCAAATAAAAAATAAATAAGGATGACGTGATGAATTTAGTAATAATAAAACAAGGCAGAAATGCCAGAAGGTATTAATAAAAGTGCATTTAAAATTTTAGTCCACAGAATCATTTTTCTCACACAGGAAACCGCCCACCAATAGAATGGACGGCCACCAGGCCATTTTCCAACCGCCTCGGAAGCTCTCATTTAAGGTAGGGCGGAGGACTACGGTTGAAATTCGATTCGGAAAAAACCCCCGCATGTCGACATCGAATTGGGCCATATATTAAAGAATTATGAATGACCGGAAATAAGTTTTCGTTACTATCGGCAAGGTCATATTGGTTGTGTGACTGTAAAAGCAACACAAACGGAATGACGCTCATCACGCGGAAATAATGTCACACTGAGGCTGCACCCAAGAGTGCAGATGAAAAGTCGGAAAAGCGCGTATTTCCCGGACGATTTCCAATGCATCGGGAAGGAAATCTGCATAATAAATCGCTGACGACCGTGAAGAATTGCATGTTACACATGCGAATTTATCATAATGAAGATTGTTCGAATATAACTGTTCGCACCGCGAAACCCTTTTCTTATGATAGAAGATTTGAAGGATGCAGGCGAAAGGGGATTTCACAAATTGGACGTTCCCATGTCAATTCTCTGCATTTCATGTCATCTTTTCATGGGCTAACATCCGAGGAATTAACGTTCTTTCAAACTGAAGTCATCATCGGATTCGCAACGAAAAAGTAAAAATCTATTAAAGGCCGAAAACAACAACATTTCCCCTAAAACTTTTTTAGTTTTAAAATAAAGTCTTAAAATAGAACTTTCAAGAAAATATTTCTGTATTCATCGAAGATTTATGAATGCTTCCGAGCTTTTACTTATTCGCTTTCCGCGAAATTAAAGAAATTATTTTACGAGTCAAATCATTTTCTTGTATTCGAAATCTTCCTTTTGTTATGGCTGATGATTATTTAACAAACTAACTTTTGCACTCAATGTTTGCGCCATCTTTCTTCTCCCCGTCTTTTTCACACGCCAATGCTAATCCGCCTGCATCACTGTTGCTCCCCCCTCCCTCGTCTTTCCCCCTTCTTTCCCCGAACTTTTCACCCTGAGTTGGACTCACCTCCTCCCCAGCTCCAAGCGTGTCCCCGCTATATGGCAGAGTGAAAAACTCGAAACGCGCCAAGACACATGAATCACATGAAACCCACAAAAGCGCGTTTAAATCGTAACTCACTCTACTGACTGTTTGTTTACGTCGAAAACAGGCTGGAAGCAATAAATAGCTGTGCACGTGTTCGTCATTAAAAAAAAAAAAAAGAAGGAAAAAAGTCTTAAGTGATTGCCCCTCATTTAAATTAAATCGAGCATCGGATGCGAGTGAGGAGGCACAACCCGAGGTCTTCCCATAATTTCAGGTGAATTGAAAATAAAACATTGAAAAACGACCGTGATGAAAGGATGAATGAAGCTTTTGACAGAATGTGCCAGCAGTTAGGGTTAGCGATTAGAATTTATAAATTGCAACTTTTCTCTCGATAGTAAAAGAGACTAAGCGCAGTTATCAACGTTTTAAGTGCCGCCTAAAAGATAATTTTTTTTCTCAATCACTACGAAAAAAAAAACTTTCCCATGTTAATTTAACTCTAAAAAAAAAATTATAAAATTCCTTATTTTTCGAAAAATGCAAAACTCTCCAAACAATCGAATTTTCGAACGCAGTCTTAATAAATTTCCAAAACAAACCTCTCAATCAATTATTCTTAAGTCGCATGTGCTTATGTAATTTACTGAAACTTAACTCCTTATTAAGTCATTCGGTGGGTCTCAAGCCAATCTTCCGACTCGGGTTCCCTTAAGGCAGCGGTCGGGGAACCGGGGTAAATAACCCCAAATGGGGTAAAAATTACATTTTTGGGGGTAAAAAGCATATATTTTTATAAACCTGACAGTATTTTTTTTTTAAATTTCTTCAACTCTAATTTTTGTTTGTACCATTATTATTATTTTAATTTGTTACAGTACCCCAAATTATCAGCCCTTAATTGTACCCCAATGGGTTTCAATTTGTTATATATATTACTTATATTACAATTATTATCGTTATGCATTACATTGATAAACTTAATAAATAATGTTTAAATTAAATTTTTAGTTATTGTTTTCTTTTCAAATTTATCATGGGGGGGCTATAATGTATGAAAGATGCTAAAAATAGCTCTTTTTTGATCTTCGTCATGGGCTAATACCAATTTACACAAACTTATTTTGGGGTAAAGTGCCTTAAGGAAAGGTTAGGAAACATCGCGGATGAAAATCTGTCTGGCCATCTTGGGAAAGCGGTAACGGAAACAACAAAGCGTATCGATTTCCCGGGCGAAGCATCAAATGGTACAAACATCGCACGCAAAGAAAAATGGTAAAATTAAATTTGTAAGGGTTCCGGTCGGGGGTGAGCTTACCTGTAGTAGGGGTTTCCGAAGGGAGAGCAGTAAAACGGGTCATTGTGCACATGGGGCACCATGGGGCACATGCCCGGGTGCGGGGGGTGCGGTGTGTTCGAGAGCGGCGGCCCCAGTCCTCCCAAGTGGTGGACGTCGCCCCCCGAGGCCAGGGGGGCGGGCGTGCTGCGGTTGCTGCGCACCGGCATGGGCGGGGTGAATCCGCCCGGGACGGGGGACGTGAACCCCCCGACGCCGCCGGGGGCTAAACTTCCCGCCGAGGGTGACTTCCACGGAGGCCCCGGCGGCGCCTCGCCGCCAGCGAGAAACGGCGAACAGGTTCCGAGGGAATCCAGTGTAGTTGAACCTAGCTCATTGCACGTCGACCCGATTCGGTCTTATCTCTTCGCTCGGGGAGGTTCTCGCCTCTTCTGCTTTTGTCTCGTCATCCCTTTCATTTCCTCCCATTCCTCCCTCAACATTCTGGCGCCGTGACCGCCGGGATGAGTCATGCGTTTGTCCACATTTCCCTCAATTAAGTCCTCCGAAACATGCCTTGAAAAACTTTTAAGTTCTTAATCACAATCAATCCTTTCACGAAATTGAAGCTGTTAAATGAGATATCGCGACATCAAACGTAGATTTTTCTTGATTACTTCACAGCATGATTTTCACTTCAATATTTTTTCTCCTCTTCTTTTATACAGATTTATTATTCAATAAAACAAGCTGCAAACAATAAAGATCCGACTTTAGTTAGGAAGAGCGAATTCCCAACGACAGCGAAATAAATAAACGTCTCACGACGGAAAACATTAGAAAACGGTGTAAATAGAGCGAGAAACTACACCGACACAATGCCAAAGTACATCCGCTCTTTTAATACACCCCCTCCTGCCAACCACCGGCGTTCAACCCTTGTCGAGCTCCGCCACGGCCGATTCGCTCTGTCGAGTGGTCTAATATATCTAAAAAATAATGTCCTAAAAACCTCACTCAAGGCAAACTTGACCTTAAGAATCTTCAAGGGTAAACGTAAACTCCCACGTTTTCATTTAATTTTTCGAACCAGTACCTGGGAGTGCAGTCAAATGAGGTGAGCACATTCGGGAATTCGGGAGAGGGAAATTTCCAACTTTAACGAGAGCCGTTTTGAATAAATCCATTAAAATGACGTTTTTACGGTTTTCGGGTTGGCCGGTCGCAGGGGCGATTTGTGTGAGTGGCGAAACCTTTCCACCCCCGTCCGCGTCCCACTTTTGCTCCACTTTATGTTTGACCGGTGGAAAACATTTCCCTCCACTTCTTCCGCGCAGGTGTGCAATCGAGTTTTCCTCTCCCGAGTCCCGAACCCGTTCCTCGCATTCCCCATGCAAATTCCACAAATTTCCCCCCTTTGAGGCATTTCACAGTCGGCTGTGGAAGTTCAGAAAAGGCGGCAAGTGGTTGGCTGCTCGTGTGGGCGGCAGAATACCATTACCGCCCCCACATTTCGGAGTAACTGTTCACTCGATTTATGGGTCTGCGGCAGTCAGACGGAAAACTAATGTTTATGTCCTCTTTTAGGTGGGATTTTCACCGAAAGAGGCATTTTCCAAAAGGCCATTTCGCCTTTCCATTGGGGAAATTCAGCTCCAGAGAGAACAATGGACCCAACAGCGAAGGTTCTTTCGCTGCAGCTTCTTATCGGCAGTGCAGAGGCCTTTGTTTCCCTCATATTTTAAGCGAACGGGGGCGTCCGGAAACCTAAGCCGTTCGGTGCAAAAACCCATTACAGCCGGTCTTGTTTTTTCTTTTTTTTTTTTTTCAACGGCTTTATCTCGCCCATAAAAGCAGAGTTCAATTCAATTGTGATAAAAAAAAATTTCTGCCGTTCTTTAATCGAACTGTTAACATTTTCTCGAACCTACATCCGGCCGCCTTGGGAGGGCGGAAGGGGGGCGAACAAAAGGGGAGAGGGGAGCCTTAGCTTTCCGACTCTTAAATTATATTCGAACTTCTCAAGGTTATTCGGCTGGTGAATTATTTTTCTGCGAGGAAAATCCGTCAGCGATTCTTTTTTTTTTCTTCTTCTTTCTTTCTGGTCTTTTTTTTCGCTTTCCCCCCTTTTTTAACCGATCGATGAAGTTTTACGAGAAGAAAGGAAATGTACGCAGGCCTAAGTTTTAAGGCGCGTTTGTCATTCCCCCGAGAAAATTTTAAGATTTCGTACCGGATTAGAATTTCAGGGCATTGCCTCATCTTTTTCTCGATTAATGAATAAATCTGTCAAAATAATATCCCCAAATGGGCTGTTATTTGTGGTTTTTATGGAATACCCGAGTATGAGTTCACTAAGTTTTTAAAAAGTCGGAATGGCCGTGGCTTAAGTATTCGGTTTTCCCTCTTTAATGGCACTGAAAGCTCAATGAAAAAGTTGAAGCGAACTTTAAACCTGTACGGCTCTCGTTCCCTAATGAGAAATACATTTCGTGAGCCTCTGGAATAGTTTCTAATCGTCCGAAACCCATTTAATTTACGCGAATGACATCTCAAGATTCGGAGATTTGCAGGCAATCGCGAATTCGCTCAGTCATCGCATAGATAACGGAAATGATTGGAATTATGAGAATCGGGAATCTCATTCACCGTTTTCCAAACTCGTCTTATCACCGGGTCATCAGAAAAAACTGAGACACGGCAGGGCCAATGTATTCCACTTGACACACCGTCGCTGAAGCCTCGCCACGTGAAAGAACCACTGTCACAACAAAGTCGTGGAAACTATTTGTAAACACGTTCTGAAAATTTTCACCCGACACGTGAATCTTGTCTTTCTACCGAGAACTAGGCCCCCTTTTTGTCAAAAACCGGAATACCGGTGCGATGAAACTGTACGATTTCAAATAGACCTGGTTTACAACAGATAACCAAAGCCCTCGCGTCCTTCGAGTCTCCCCCGAAAGCTAAGCATCGACTCCCGCCACTCGGAGGAAAAGCGGTTGGTGTAGGAGCACGGCGAACTGCATGCAGCTCACACAATATTCATTTCGGTCGCATTCTAAGAAGGCCGCCGCCGTGCGTTTGTTATGGCCGTGGCGGGCGGCCTACCTTGGGGAACCTTCCCGCGATTCGGGGCCGGACAGCTTGGAAGACCTTGGGCGCGGGAGAATCGCAGGCGTCCCCGGGGTCTTTGTAGGTTCAGGGGTCGGGTCGACTCCGGCGCGGAAAGCCCCGGCGGCCGTGGCGGAGGGAACGGCCGGCCTGTCATCTAAAAAATCCACCTGTTATAACCAAAACGTAGAGCTTCGCATTTGATGCGTTTCCGCAGTGCTGAGCTTACGGGATTTCGAGATGTGATTTCCTCGTCTAAATCGTCGAACCTTAATTCTTATTTTTCTATACACTACTGCCAATAGCACAAGATGAAAAACCACTAGGACAAAATATTACATAACCAGATGCCTTGGGGTTATTTAAATGCACTCGTCCTCAGACGAAATCTTATTGTTAACACTTATTTATGTTTTCGAATTCCAATTGAACAAACAGTGAAAACGGCACTCGTCATGCCAGGGATATACAAACAAAAAATTTCCAACGACCAAAAAAAATATTTCCCCATCCGAAGAGGGGGGAAAAAATTTCTTTTTGAACACCCAATTAAAATCTGATAAACAAAAACCTCAAAATTTTACTCCTGCCGAAACATAACAACTTAAAATATTTCCAAAAAATCAAACCCAATCGAGACATTCACACAATTACAAGACCGGAAATTCATTCCAAAATCGTCAGCACTGATTCAACCGAAATTCTGTGTTCGAATGCTGACGGAAAAAGGCTACCTCCCAGTAAGCGAGTATCCAGCCGGTGATTCCTACAATTCTAGTAGAAAGCGAAAAGGCAGAAATTGAGCAGTCGGGAGGGAGTGGGGGAGGCGGGGGAGAGGGAGCGGTGATTAAAGAAGGTTCCGTCACGATGCAAAACCAAGTCAACTTGGTCTAACCAACAATGGAAAACTTCATTCTAGTCTCGAAGCAGGGTCTCTAGCTGAATATCCAGCTCGAGTCAGAAAAATCTATAAAACATGGATATCCAAAATGTTAAACATGGAGTGTGAGTCTCCATGAAAATATCTACATTTATATTTATATGATGTGCCGAATTCAATGTTTATATTTTGGAAGCTAAGTTAAACACCGGAGAAATTTTCAACGGAGCCCTTTTCGGGAATTTTTTTCACAATAGGCCTAAAAAAAGATTACATACACATTGAACGAGGCCGAGATAAGCTAAGCATGGTCGACGAGTCTTTCAGTATAAAAAAAGAGGTTTTAAAACAAATTTCTAAACAGCAGAAAAGCCACTGTACATGTTAACTATTGGTTTGAAAAGAAAAAAAAATGAAAGGGAAAAAATGGGAAACACAAAACTACAAAAAGTAAAATACCCGAAAAAAAAAAAATTCAGCTACCAAAGAAAATTTTCATTGTTAACAGTGAAAACAAGCAAACGCCGCCGAAATCTCCAAAGGCGAGCATTTGAAAAAGCGAAAATTTTTAATGATGGCCGCATTTCCAGGCTCGAATGCAGACTAAATGTGGAGTTATCTCAGGTTTGACCACAGAGCTGGAAGCCATGGCGGGGTTCACGAACTCCGTCAAGTGTTTTCTCCCGAGGCAAAGGATGATTAAACACCCCGCGGTAGTTTTAAAGGAGTTGGCGAGGGGCCAAACAAACTCGAAAAATAACCAAGAAAGGGAAATTTATATATATATTGGTGCTCACCCTGACCCGGGGGTTCTTCCAGGGTTAGGGTTCTTCCTGGGTTTTCCTTGACTTTCACCGAATATATTTTTATTGAATTTTTACTGAGAAATGGGGAAGTTCTCAAAGACGGTCCTTCGGGGGTGAGTTTTTAATTGGGAAAGAGAAGAAGAGAGTCTGATTAATTTGCAAAAAATGCTCCACTCGATGTCAAGTCAAAATTTATAGTCAAAAGACTGAAATACATTTTGGGGCAAACGGTTCGTGGGAAGTCCGTTAAACTTCAAAACAAACCAAAGCTTTGCAAACAAATTTACATGGCTTAGCCTCAACTAAGAAGGTTGGAAAAAAATTCATTTGTTAACCATTAATGCAATTAATTAACAACTGATAGAAAAAAACGGATTTCTCATTTCTAAGGAAAGCATACTCCCCGCGAAATTAATTTCCGGAGATTGGATGCGCAATGAGCAAGGCTAATTAACCATGGCAAATAAGTGCCCCGTTTCGACAACGCCTCCAAAAAGCCAACTTTTTTGACAACGGTCAAACGATGACCCCTTAAGAACTCATTGATGCGGATAATGCGGGGCAAACTCACCCCCATATTCATTAGATCGTTAAAAGAATTCCAACTGCACCATCTGCACCACTCGATGAAAAGGAGCGTTCGGACACTCATATCGGATCGCTAATTAGCTTATTAGAGGTAAAGAAAGGGTGGATTCGAACGTTTATAAATAAATCGCGAGGGGGACGTCGGTTTGAAGAAAGCGAAGACTGAAAGTAACCTCCCCCACCCCCCACCCCCCGTCGACCTCTAAAAACAAATTCTTGCGTGTAACCAAATATACGGATGAAGGTTTTAAGGAATGCGACGCACCATGTGCACCTCTCTTTTTGACGCTTTTTGCATTTTACGCAAATTCAGGTGTCGTCAATTAACCAAGAGGGAGCTCCCGCGGCCGAAGACAGCAAACCACTGAAAAGAAAACCTGCTAGGTACAGCACTGCGTGCCTCAGGTTTAAGCGATGCATAAATTACCTAAAAAGGCATCAAGAGGACAGAGTCCCCGACGCTTACTCCTGAAACTCAGGTACGGCCACGAGGAACAACGGGCTAAGTGGGCAAACACTCGTGCCCCTTCTCAGCCAACAAGTGGCTGTCTGTCTTCCCTCCCCCGCCCCCGAGGGGGAGCTTTAAGCCCTTGCCAAGTCCGACACCGGCCATGGACTTCATGGACGATTTCGCATGAAAACGAACCAGAAATCATTCGTCACTGATAATGGAATCCAAATTGATGGCACCAGTCACCACCCTCATGTGTTCGGGGAGATAAATTTCACGTTTAACATGTACGCAAGCGTGACGGGCATCAGCTTCCTTTCTTCGAGGGCCGATCCCCCCTTTTGAGAGGGAATCGTCCGATAAGGCACTTCTGTCTTCCTCGCCAATGGAGAAATCCTGCGGGGATTGCCAATGCTGCGGTGGGTGAATCTGGGAATTGAGTGCAGTCAGAGATTTCCTCCCTTCGATCTCACGAGCAGCAGGGGTGAGGTCGATGGGAAAGGGGTTGCACTCTGGCCTTGGGCTATAAAAGATGAATCGCTTTTTTAGTGGGGGTTGGCTCACGCTTTCACAGATGATGTCAGCCTATTTTGATTTAATACTATTTCATTTGCTTTTCGAAAAAGTATGATCTCAAATAAGGGTTATCCTACAACTAAAAACTACAAAACTTTCTTAGGAGGATCCCTTTTTCACAGCAATTGTAATGATAAATTCCCAATATAATTTTATTTGTGACTAGATTTATACTGCGATGAGATTTTATATAAAAACCGAAACTCAAAGGGTTTTTTCTCAAATTTTCTCAAAACTGTACGTATTCCATAGCATTCCCAAAAGATATTTTTCATCGGAGAGGCCTATTAATGGGGCCCATCGTGGTTCTTCACTTTAATATGGGGTTAAAGTTCGTCTCAATCGACGTCAGATGGCGTCGAAGGGGTGACAACATTAACGGACACAATAATAATTCCTGATTAATCTTTCTGCCGGAACCCAATTGCTGTGTGTCCAAAAGCGAGCGTGGACTTTAATTATTTTGGAGAATAACCCCTTCGCCCCCCCCCCCTCAAAAATATCAACACGAATTGAAGGGTCGGCGTCGGGGGCTGAAAAAGGGTCGAAATAATAATAGAATTTAACAATTGAAAAAAATTATTGTAGGAAAGTTGTGATTTATTGAGAAATGATTAGGTTATCCCCTTGTTGCTCGTAGGTACTCGTGTAGAGTTGACTGATATCGATCAGAATAGAGAAATATTTTGAAATTACAATAGAGACCTCGTTTGAGACTAGGAGCGGGACTGTAAGAAAACTGGCGACGGGCCGGGAACCCCGAGCGGAGCGCACGTCAACTTAGGCTGAGCCGCGCGGTTGCCGCCAAAAATCTAAAAAGACCCGGGACGGAAAGCGCAGGGAGCAACGTCCAAACGCCATATTAAGTAAAAACCCAAAAATTAGTTCATTAATGCAAAAAAGAAATATTTTACATAATTTTAAACATGAAACCATTCCCAATTTCCAATCATGCATTTTTTTCTGAAGGTAAGAAAACGGAATCAGGAATTGTTTCAACGAAGAGGTTTCCAGGTGGAATTTTTTATTTTTTTCTTTCCGAAAATAAGAAACTTCTTTATGTAGAAAATATTTTCTCCTTGAAAAAGCCTAACAAGATATATAAAAAATTAATGAATATAAAAAATCCAACGAATCAATTATTAATTAGAAAAAAAAAAATTCTCCTCGAAAAATCTTCCGAAGGAGCTCATTTGGAAGCTGGAAAACAAAAAGCTAAAAAATTATATATACAATCTATAAACTGTGTTATTTCCATTAGTGTTTTGTAGTGTCCCTTCAAAGTAGCCTAATCGTAAAATTTTTAAGGACAGGGCCAAAATGGAACTGGTAGAAAGCACCTCATTTAAGGGAAAAGTCACATAACGATGGAATTCCTTTTAGGTATTTTAGGAACAAGGACTGCCTAAGCGAATTCTCAGACTGTAAATCACATCTTTTAATAGCTTTCAACGGGTTAAAAAAGAGGAGACAACTGGCGAGATTTTCCTAAAAATATGAACGGAGAGAGGCCAATAATAGCACCAATATTAATTACGAATTTCTCGAACCCGTGATAAAGTCAAAAGTAAATTTATCAGATTCTTCATCTGGAGTCACGAACACTTCAAGAAACATCTCTTCAGGCAGGGCGTTCGCCAAAGCCTGGAAAACATCATTTACAACCGTTTCGGGCAAACCTTAAAGGGGAAAATCCTTCACTGGAACTCAGAACAAAACTTTCACCTGTCCGCGCATTCACGAAAGTCTTCAACCCTGTTAAGACCCAACACCCCGCCAAATGGGTGCACTTTAAGCCCCATTAATCGATGCGTGGAACTCATCAAAAAACAACAACCCTTAGCCCAGCCCATTTGCTAATTGCCCAGAGGGTTCGTAAACCGACTTAAAAATTTTTATAACTAATTTTTCTTCAATAAATTCAACGTTTCAGAGGTATTCTGAGCATGTGTGATTGCTGTCAGAAAAATTACCATGACTTCTGATCAATATTTATGGATGTAAATGGGCTTCGGACTGAGAAGAGCCCCGACCAAATGCGGAACTACAGGAAAACCCTTGTGAAGCTAACAGACTAGAATGCTGTACAAACTAAACTGCAATAAAACTGATAATAATGCGATAAATCAAGTCTAAGCGGTTCTCTGGCCCTTACTTCCGCGGTAAAAATAACCAGGGAAAGTAAGCTTTCGGAGAAGGCAGCTGGCAAAACTCTGAACGGTTCACCCAAAGGTTGGTAAATTGAAGCATCTTCTAAAGGAAGGCAACTCCCATTTTTGAGTGATATATGTAATGAAATAAACAATCTTTTCTTGTATTTTTGCTTTGTGAGTTTTTCTTTTCTCGGATCCGAGGGGAGGTTTGTAGGTAGTGCTTAAATAGTCATCCCTAACACAACCGAGATAAAAATTTTTTTTTAATATTAGAAGGAACTCTGGAGTAAATCGGGATAATTCATCGACTGCGGAAAAGTGGGATAAAAAGGCACCGTAATTCCAGTCAGGAAACAAAAATCAATCAGTGATCCCATCAAATGCCTGCGAGCTCATTTTTCTCATTAAAAAAGAATGAACCCCAGAGGCTGTTCCATTGACGAGCTCTGTGACTGAGATAAGGAAAAGACCCGATACATTCTGTTCTTCGGCAAGCATTAAGGACTTTCAAAACTTTTTCCTTTAGATTAATACACCGACCGAACAGGACCTTTCCCTAAGGTTCCTTTTTGAAAGTTAAAAATGCCGTTATTAAAAAAAAAAAAGAATTCTAAGAGTGAAAATTTTCCAAGACTAGAACCGGCTGTAAATAATGCAAAGAAAGGTAGAGTACACAAAGCTGCGGTTGTCAAGGCAACAATATTCGGAGTTAACTCCTCTACTTCTTCGTTTTACCACTTCATATTTTTTCTCCTTCTGTTTCGTCGCTTCTTTTGTTCGACCTGAAGACACTGAAAAAAGGGAGTTTTTTTTTTTTAAATTCTACATTTAATAATTTTACAAACTCACGAGAAAGAGACTCCTACCATCTGATGAGAATCCCCAGCCAGAGGGATGAACGCGCCATTTTATTTTTCAGAATAAATCTCCCCTTTGAAGAGACCGAAATTACACGGGGAAGTTATATGAAAACTTTAAACGAGACTTCTCAACAAAGGCGAAAAGCGCTTAGGTGAAAATTCAAATATCGGGACTAATCAAGGCGAGGAAGAATTCAAAGGAGACCGATTTTGGGAGGATGAACGGGTTCGGCATCTCCTAACAGTATGTGCACGGGGGGAAGAGATCTTCATTAAAACAAATGCAAAGAATTGAAATCTGCTCGTCAAGTTTCTCTCATTTCTTTCCCTCTCTTTCTCTCTCTTTCACCTTCCTTTTGTCCGAGTAACCCACTTTTTTTCTTTATTTCGTTTTTTTCATCCGTACTTGTCATGCAACTTCATTTTCTTCGATTAAACGTAAGCCGATTAGAGGAAAAAAATACATTTTGCCTCATCGAAAATTTTCCATTAGTTGCAAAAATTATTTATAAACTTCACAGATATGTAAACTTTTAAAATATTACCTAAAAAAAATTTCTGCTCTAACCTTAACAGTTAAAAATAAAGCTTTTGAGATCTAATCGAAACCCAAAGTCGTAATTTATTTATTAAGAAATAAATTTCTGATACCTTAACATAAGGTATACATGTTATACATACCGTAAATATACATATTATACGTATTCTATACAATAAAATTCGAATACTTTTTTGGCTCTATAAGTATTTTTGAAATGAATATTATTTTTTTTTACAAAACCCACTTAAAAATTTAACTCTACCCAAACGCAAAAGAACGCACCTAAACTAAATGGAAGGTATAACATTTTTTATTTACCTCATATTAATCATCTCCTGTTAAAAAATTACAGAAAGCCAAACTTAAAATGCTCAATGTGCAACCCTTCCAGAAATTTCCCCGTTGCTCTCTTTCATCTCCTGACAATTCCCTTGTCGACCTCCTTAATGCTAGTGGCCTACAACTAGAGTTACAGTTATCTACCGAGAAAGGAAACTAAACACAATACTTTTTCGGGGATTAAAATGTCTCCACTGACCAGAGCTCTTGTTACGAGCTTTTGTTTCGCTTTCTCATTTCTTTGCTCGCCTCCACCCACAACTGCCGGAGAAAAGGAAAAGCAAAATGAAGAATATGACGCGTTATTAACTTTATAAATGAATACATTCGTAACAATCTAAACGAAGGGGGCATGCAGGTGACATAAATAATCGTCAATGACGGGGGAAAAGGAACTCTCGAGACAGACAGACACATGACCGCAGTACCGTTAAACCTCCTCGTGACCGCGTATTTCACACAAATTCGAAATGGTTCGAACCCTTGGAAGGGAAGTTTCGAGATTTAGGGCTTCGCAGGGAAAGGAGGAGGTAAGCAAATTATTTGACATACGAGACTAATTGATCTGTCACGGAGAGGGAAACCTAAGGCATCGCCGTTGTGAAAAATACTTAAATAATGAGAGGGCAAATATTTCGCTGACACGAGTTCAAAGAAACAAAAATTAATTAGACGTATGCCTTTTGAATAATAATGATTTCTCATTATTTGGGCATCGGAGTTCCGAGTTAGGCTTTCCCGAAGGACGTCCCATTTCGCGGACGAAAATACGCTCCGACAAGTGCGGGAAACGTGGGCGGGAAAGGACGTCGCAGAATTCCCTCTCGGAATTGCTTCGTACTCCATCTACCCTTGTCGAAGAAGTAAAAGTGAATAAAAGTTAATACACCAAAACTAAATAAAGATAGGATCTGTGGGACGATTACGTCACAAGGGGTAACCATGGAAACAGCATAGCGAAAGCACAGTTGCCAAATCCAACACTCATCACTGAATTATAAAACGTGTGCGAGGCGAAATGTTATAACGGTTCAACTGACGGACTCCCGACAGAAACCAAAAGACCAAAGACTATTCCCCAAAGTCTCCTCTTGTCCCATTTCCCAGAGCTCCTCTCTGGACCATCATTGTCCTTTTTCAGGAGCAAAAGGATTTCCCCACACTCTGCTCGGAACTCGGTTTGCTGCAACGAACATACAATAAATATGACTACCTTTGGTATGTCTATGGCGTTCTCAAGGTGACAGTACACCCGTTGCACTCCGACTCAGTCCTAAAAAGTCCCCAAAATCCATTTTGTTTCGGGGGAAAACTCTCCCCTCATCATCTTCGTTAAATCCCGAAGGGTTTCAGAGGTAAAAAATTTGAACATGGCAATCCCATATGCCCCTTTTTCACGCTCCACGCATCTGGTGGTGATAAGCTGGAAACCTACAAAAACATAATTTGAAGACTTTTCCGGGGAACTTATTGAAAGAGAGAATTTATCTGACGCGTAAACTATAGCAGGTTCTTATTTTCCCACGGATAATTCCACCTTGGAAATTTTTTTTACAGCCTTTCTCCATTTAAAAATACAAAAAATATTTTTTTCCCCGGACTTATTATCGAACAACGGAGCTTTTCCCATTTTTTTTTTACTATATTAATCGGCAAAAAATTCCCATAAATCAACCGAATGGGAAAGCATTCACAGGAATTCAGAATGATCATTACGATAACAAATTTGGAGGATCTCCATTAAATTTTAAAAATTCAATTGTGAGTCTCTCTAATTTTGTGCCTCAAATTTATTTTAATATAAAAAGTCGGTAATTAACACAAAATTTCTATTAGTCCTGATCCCGTTTGAATAAGGGTGGGGCAGGACGTGAAGAAAAGCATGGGAAACCCAACGCGCCTGAAAATCCGCTCAAATTCGGTAAACCCTCCCCCCCAAAATTCAGTTTTGAAAAACCCACTCTTTCCTCACCCTTCGCCATTTCTTTTATTTTCTGCTTCTTGGTCTTCTTGAAAGATGGCACCACGGGCTCTGATTCTTTCTTCTCGACGCCGAAAAAATTTTCCTCCTCATTAAATTCATCCCGCTCTTCTCTCCATCTCGGCCGAACCGTTATCTTTCGGATGAGCTCTCTTGGCGAGCTGTATTATTAAACCTGGCCCATAATAAAAAGGGGTGATTGATTGAATATGGTCCTTAAGTTCGAGCGTGCGCGCTTTCCTCGCCGGTTTTTCTTCGCTTTGCTCGGAAGAAAAGAAAAATGTTGAAGTGAGTGTATTTGCACTGGTTGAATATACAAGGAGAAAAGGGGTGAAATCACCCCTTCGCCCCCGTAAGACTCGATTTTCCCTTCTGTCTCTTTTCAAAACGTGCCACCCTTCTGCTCCTGCCTCAGCGCTTCAAAGGAAAAATTCTGCTTTGTTTCTCCCCGCTGTTGATTTCCGACTCATATTACAGAGTTGTGTGCTGTCGCCGATCACATCTTCTCTTCGCTTCGGGCTAAAATAAAAACTTGTGTTCGAATATCATGGTAATGAATCGTCAAAGCTTGCCTTTGCTCCCAGTCAGTTCCTTCTCCGTTTGGACAACCCTGTTTCTCGCTTTTTCTTTGTCTTTCCTTCGCTGGCGACTTCCTTTTTTGGATGTCGGAGCCACGTGACCGTAAAAATCCCAATGTAAATCAGTCCGCTTTGCAGTAAACAACCGAAGATAAGCCAGATAGAGAAATTCATTGACAGCTCCGGCGAAATAGTAGAAACGTGAGCGTAGTAACAAACAATTTTAAGCTAAATCATGTCAGGTTGATTCTCTTTCCCACCGCAGCAGTGGCATGGCAGCCACTTTTGCCGGCAGCAGGCGGAGGCGGCATGCTCTTCTATTTCCATTCGGACAAGTCTTCATTTGCTAGACACTTCCAATCCCGTGAATCTAGTTTGGCGGGATCCGCAAATGTCTTTCTGTTTTCTGGATATGCGGCGATGGCTACCAAATAAGGCTCAAATGCGAGACTCATCCCAGAATACTAATCCGGGTTTTTCCATTTCATGTAATAATTATCCTGCACAACCATAAGACTTCATGTCAAGACTGAAATATGCATTCCTCAAAATGTATAACACTTACATTTTTCAGAATATTTCGTTTTTTTATAATTATTCGTTTTAATTTATATTTATTACTCTTAATCTCATTCCAAGGAATGAAAAAGACGGTGATTTTAAAAAAGGGCAAAGCAGGGGGCAATTTTTTAGAGAATGTTTGGGAAAAGACCCCTTGAAGGAGCAGGGCCGGACTTAGGCGAAGCCCAGGGCCCCAATACGCCTAAGAAAAAGAATATTTCAGCAATTGGGGCAAAGCTTTCAAGCCGAGAAATCCCAGTAATATTTACACAGATCTTGATTAAAAATTTGACACTAATCCGAAAGTGAAAAGCGTTTCAAAGGCGAGTGTGCTCTTGCCCCCACCGCTGACATGTAAGAAATCAATATCAAGATGTTAGTGCCAAGCACTCCCCCGGAGTTATGAAACGGCCTTGCCCTTCAAACCTTCAACCTGAATCTTTAATAAATTAAATCATCAGTTTCGTCATTTGAAAAAATAGACGGGACTCCTTCCGATTAAATTCAGACGCGAAAAGCTCTTCAAAATCAACCCTAATCTTCTTAATAAAACTACTAATCCAGTGTCAGATACCATCGGCAGTGCTCCTCGAAATTACGGGATTTCAAACCGAATCGTAGCATTCTCACAGAAAGGGCATTAGCTTTGAGAATTTCACGGTTCACCACCAGCAGTGGTCGAGAGAGGAGAGTCCCTTCGGTAAGAAGACCGGAGCCGGCGCGGTGACCGCGGCCCCGCCGGCGTCTTCTTAGGAGTCCTCTCCTCTCGCACACGGTGATTCACCACACTTTTCAAATCGGGTACCTCGAAAACCTAACGTGATATTTTCCCCCGTCTGCTCCCGATTTTAAGATGGGCGAGTCGTGCCGTCACGATTTCGATATAATTTAGGGCTCGAGACTGTCCCGCACACCCCGGCGAGGGGTGCCGTTCGGGTCTGTCTGTAGGAAAGCCAGGGGTGATGTTCAATGGATGTCGTCGACCGTCAAAGGAAAATCAAAAGTCGAAGGGTGATATTTCCAACAATTCTGACACCTGTCAAATTCTCAACCGGAAGGAAAAGCAACGCGCACGGTAAATTTGGGGGGGAAAGTCAGAAGGGGCGAGGGGGCGAACAACTATTTAGGGGAGAATTTAATTTTCGAAAAACAAAAATTTATTTGAGCTTCCCCTGAATTGAATAATGCAGCGCCATCATTCGCGAAATAAATCTATATATTTATAGATTTTCCACCCCACTCCCGAGGGTACAGTTTTTTAACATTCAAATCAACATCACTGTATTATAAATTTCCCGGTGTTATTAAAAAATCGGACCAATAGGAGATTTAAAATTTTCACAGTATCAATTCTTTCTAATTCAATAAAATGACATTGAGGCGGTTCTAACAGTGGCTGAAAAGGGAAGTTGGAAGAGAGGAGGCAAACACAAAATTTAAGAAAGAAAAATATAACAAACGGAAGTAGAAAGACTCAATTTAAACCCCTTTGATAAAATGATAAGGTGACGAGAACTACACTCAACCGCATGATGCGGTTTTGTTGATTATAATGATTTTGTGCCTTTGAATGCTTTCTGTTTCACAACTACTCAATAGTGAAAAAAAGTTTTTCGAGGACCTCTTGTGTCACGGGTAATTACAGTGAGTATCTTTTTTTAAGTGTGCTTTGAAATAAATTTAAATAGCATGGAAATCACACATACACATATGACGTGACCTGTTGAACTTTCAAAGTGCGACTTTAAACGTTTCAGGTCATCGAAGGTCGGTTTGGGAGAAGGTAAGAAGATCGATGAGTGAAAAATTGAAATTAAATTAAATAAACCAACCATTAATGAATATTTTGTACTGATAAAATGGGCGATCTTCCTAAGATTGAAACTTTTGGGGAAAAGGGAGAAAGAAAAATTCTATGACTAATTATCAAAACTAATCGAAATTATTCTTCCTGCAGATGTATAAGAGATTCCAACGCTTACAACCTTAAAGGACCATCTTGGATGCCATATTAAAAGTTTTTCAGGGCTCCACTAATCTTGTTTCAACAACTGTACATTACTGAAAAGGAAAACTCCTCTCTTTTGAGTAATTACTTTTTTACCCGTAAATAAATAATTAATTGATATCATTGTATTTGTCCTCAATCTTTCACTTTAACTTCGATTTTTTTGTTTTTCCAGACTCTCGGATACCGGATTTGAACATTTTCTCAAAAATGAATGTCTTCATTGATCACTATATATAATATCAAAGACTTCATTTAGATTTTTTTGATAAAAAAAGAGAAAACTTAAAAATTCATGCAGAAATTTATTACCAGAACCTACATACTGAGAGATAATATCTTAAGACATTGCTAATTACTTCATTATGCTTTCGCTTTGGAAGTAAATCATAGGTGGAACCCTTCCCTGCTCTGCAAAAGAATTATAATAATTATAGAAAAACCTGAAAATATTTTTTTGTTGACACGTTTTCAGGACACTATTAATTAACGAAAATTAACCCTGGCTGTGAGACCAATGACGGAATTCCAGTGTTGACTTTGCGAGCGGGCATTCGCAGAAAAACTTTCCGCGAAGGGAAAGACAACTCTTAATGGAAGGTGATAAATGTTTGAAAAATCCACGACGGATTATATTCTTTATTTTCAGTTGACCTATTTGAATAATTAAGACCGTGAAGCGTAACTTCTTCACCTCCTAATTACGGTCGATGATACCCGTCAGTCTTCATTTTTATGCGACTTATTTCCATTAGTTTATTAGTTTTCACAGTCCACCCCCCTCGGCGAAATTTCTCAGCACAGTTTTTTATTCTCGCCTGAAAAAAGAAATCAAACGCCTCGGGGGCTGTCGATGGGTAAAGCGAAAAACCAGGGAAAATTTAATTAAGGCTGAAGGTTGTGCGAACGGAAAGAAACCGTATCCAAACAAATTGTTCTTAAGAGAATTTCTGATAACGTTTCGGCATTATCCAGAACCCAGGAGTGCCTGTAATTAAAATTTAACAACCCCCGACACTCCCCAATTTTTCAGAATCTATTTTTGGGAAACAGAACGAAAGGGTTGAATTGAGACTATGAATTTAGAATATAAAAAAAAAATACGAGCAACTCTTTTTCTGTTTGAGTTTACTGCTAAAAAAATAGCTGAAACACACGAGCCTGAAGGAAAGCACCGGCTGATAAGAAACTTAGGCTGAGTCTTGTTATCTCGTGCGAACACCTTAAGTCAAAAAGCTGCGGTTGTGTGTCATTCGAGCAAAAGGCATGATTATTTAAACCGTTTAATAATTTGAAGCTCATCTGCGACATTATTTGAAAAGTCTAAGATTACAGTAGGTGGTTTCAAGCATACGAAATACAACCCGTCAAGGGTGGTAGAAAGAGCAAGATTTGCAAAGATTATTATTAGGCGTTCTGCTATTGGCTTTTCCATTATGGATGGGTGAAATTTTCATCTATCGTTTCCCTCTTCCAAACAAAAATTATTCCGTCTTCCTCATCCGGGAAGATTCCGAATTCCAACGTGGCTGACGCATTGATTAGGTAAGAAAGAATTACAGTAGTACAAAAAAAAAAACGTTTTTATATACAAGCAGAAAAAATTATTGGACAGCTACAAAATAGCGTAAAGGCTTTGCCGGAAATTAAAATTTTTTACTGCAAATGTTTGCGGGTGACAGCCTCTCAGCAGTACGACCTTCACATTACATCCCCAATATTCTCGCCTCGATAATACTCAGATGCAATAATTACAATTATGCGTGAAAATTTATTGAAAAATAAGTTACATCCCACACAATTCTGGATATTAAACGTTCCATAAAAAAGATGCTGGACGACATCTTTATTTATGATTCACGATCGTCAGCTTTTTCTTGTCTGAATCCGCCGTTTATTCTCTTGAAAAGAGCCTGACTTTAGTGCAATGAACACTTGTTCTTGCGAATTCCATCCCACTCGATTACTGCACTCCCAGAAGTTGTTTCTGAGGTTTCCATTAGTCTGCCCATCAATGAGTTTATCCGGATTCGCCAGGTCCACTTTTTAACTGCTCTCTTCCGATTTTATTGGATTAATAATGATGTTAACAGTGCCTTTCTCTAATTATCGGTTTTCTTTTTGGGCCACTTGGAGAAGGATTAAAAAAACTCTTCAAAACCACTTCTTCTGCCATTTAGCGGAAATCTACTGCGGTAAGTTCTTCACATGGATGGAAGACGACGACCCAAATGACAAAAAGAGGACCTTTAAGTCCTGCTTTTTCTGAAAGTATGAAAGTTTAAATTAAAGCACATTATGTGAATGTTAGCATAATTTCCCTTAAGCTCGTCTTGAGACACTGAACAAATTATAAGACATGACGTGGGAAGTCTCCAAGTAACAGGACCTTATGAAACTCGACCAAAACATGCGTGGAAGCATAAATTAAACAGCTTTTCTGCGAGGAGAGGGCAAATAAAGTTCTCTGGTTTCAGGACTTGGCGAACTGAATTAGTTTCAAGATAAAATACAGCAGTTTGAGAACGAAGAAGAGGCCGTCCTCCCATCGAAAATTCAAAAAAGGCGGAAAACGGAGAGTGGCAGGAAGGCGATACAATGTAGCATTATTAGCGTTCAGTTGGTTTCTGTCGTTGCCGTTATTAATTCCGCGGCAATTCGGCGGTGTAGGCCGTTGGAAGCATGTCAGAAAAATAATTGGCTTTCCGCTGACGCCCAATGACCTTTGAATTTTTTCTCAAAATTACAGAATCACGTCACTGATTTAAGATTTATTAAATTACTCTCTATAGATCGAATAATTTCACATTGGATTGAAAGAGCAATGGGTCGTGCCTCTGGGGGAAAATTACCCAAGGATTTCCTACTTACAAAATCTTATAAAATACGCAATTTTGCTTCGGAAATTATCATTTATATGATTTTATAATGCCCACAAGAGCAATGCTGAGCCGTGTTCTGTCTGGCAGCGATCGAAATCGAAACAGCGGGCCATGCATTGACAGAGAAAGAGTTGCATCGGGAGGGGAAGTAATCATCAGTAGCCATCGATAATTACTCGAAACGGTGCGAGAGTAAGGATTAATAGTCTTCATTCATAACAAATTGCTTCAAAATTGACATGGAAATGTATCAAGCCGTTAATCGGCACGGACTTAAATGCAAACAAGGAACCGCTTGCTCCTCTTCGGTCAGGCATCAATGCCAGTCATATGATCGTGGATGCAGAGGGCATTCAATAGGCATGCTCCAATCACGGCCTGTGAAAGCTCAATCCGGTTTAATCGCATAGATCCGAGGATTACTAATGCCACTGCTAGGGGGAAGGGTTTCTTCTAACTGTCCAGCCGCTGGAAGTATCTGCCAGCGATTAGGCCTGCCTTTCGGCGCATTTCGGACTCGACTCAACAAGAGTTCGACATCACAAAGGAAAGAGGGTGACTTTTCAAATCTATTTCAGGTTCTTTTATTAATTTTTACATCGGGAAACATGCAAAAAAATTAATAGCCATGGCATGAAAAACTGCAGTGCCTTTTCTGAAAATAAACATAAGTGATTTTGGTCTTTTGGCGCATCAAGCCCCAGTATATTAAGCCATAGCAACAGGTTCAGGCATTCCTACCGAGTCAACACTGTCAGTTTATCAATAATTACGTCAAAGAAGACGCCAAACCAGACATTTTATTCCATTCAAAAATCCAAACGACATTTTTATTTAAATTAATGTTACTCCTAACTACCGCGTAAATGAACGAAATCATTAAATATTACGAAAGCCAGGCAAGACCCCGACAAATTTTCAATCCCAAATAACATCCCCGAAACGGACGTGGAGGCTATAGGTGAGAACCCAGGGCCATCGCCTCCACTTGTTCCGACCCTAAATCCCGCCTTTCCCGGGCGCCAGGGGGAGGAGGGGGGAGGGGAGAAAACGTGACGGTTGTTTAAATTTAAACCCTCGTGAAAAGCACTCCCGGAAATATAAAATACGGGAAACTACGAAAAAAAAGTGAGCTTTCCTCACGACTGCAGATTAGCAATTTCACTTAAGACATAGTCAGCAGTTGTCATGACGACTAGATGTAATTATTTCGAGAGTAAAGAAAAAAAGCTCGGGGTTAGCACTTCGCCGGGGTTGTAACTGAGGTACTCCTTCCGGGAAACATCTCCCCGCCTTTATTGAAGGGCGACCGACTTTCGGCGCGGTTTTTCCCGCTTAATTGTGACTTCTCCCGTTCTACATCTACAGTAAAGGTGTACATGCCGTAAAATAGTCTTTCCAAGGCAGAAAACGCAATTCGGGAACGCAAATTTAAAACGCCTAACCCCGAAACGATTCCGAAACGAAGTGAACCGTTAGTTACACTTGACAAAGTGGTATGCAGCGCGAGGAAAAAAATCTTCAGGACCGTAGGAAAGTTCCCAGTAAGACCTATGAAATGATTCTTTGACTTTACTGGAGGGTTCCGGAGATAATTTACAATTAACCCATGTGTCCTCCCAAAATGATACATATAATAATAAGATAAGAGATAATATCCGAGATATCATCCCATTTGCCCTGCCCAAATTTTTGAGTTTAGCTTTTCTTTGTGACATGGCACACATATCGAACCCACTCTCTGGGTGGTTAGATAATTGAAGGCTATTCACAATCGCGCTTTCCCCAAAAAGGTTCAGTTGAAAAATCATGAGCAAGATCGCCTTCAATATCACGGTAAAACTTTAAAGCAAAGTTTCAAACTGGGAGGAAAGCATAACCAACCCACCTAGGAGGAATCGCTGCTTCAAACTTTTTTCCCTCCTTCACGCGCCACCCCTAAAGGGTCCCTTTTCATTATTTTCATTACCTCTGCGTCTACTCCAGATATTCTAATATACCGCGAATCAAAAAAAAATTCTCTCTTTGTTCCATTAACTTTTGTACTTTCCCCAATATTCTGCAATTCGACTATTCGACTGTTTTAACCCACACAGACTGATAAAGAGGTACAGTATTTAAGAGAGAGAGAGAGGGAGACCTGATCTACGAGTTATTCCGTAGAATTTCGGGAGTAATAAAATTTAGAACTTTTTTAATGTTGCAGTTGATATTAATAAATTCAACAAGGGCCATTTGAGCCATCGGCCGCGTACCTGAGGCCCAGGGTCCCTTGCGCAGTTGCAATTTAGGTTTAGGGCTTTTCCACCGGTTTCAATAGCCGAATTACAAAGTCTGGGGCAATGCACCAAACATGTTTTAAAACGCGACGAGGACATTTTCGCGCCAGGCCGGCCTCCCGGTGAAAAAATCATTATACGTGTCGAGATGGGTTTCTCTCATTAATATAAATACCGTAGACATAAATTTCAAGGCCACTTCACAGCGGTTTTAGTCAACTTTATTTGACTGTGCATTGGAAATGAGGAGAGGGAAAAGTGAGTCCTTCGGAAGGAAGGCAAGGGGCGGGGAGAGGGGTTGAAAGATAATGTTTTTAATTGCGAAAAAAATTTGTCACTTGCAAAAAATTGTGGAAACTCGCCGAATCAGTTGTGAGCTTTCCAAGAATATAGCTGCAAAGCGCACGATTTTTTAATGCTAAACCAGCAAAAACTGTTAAACAAAATTAAATATACCTGATAATTAAATTGTTTGGTTTTAATAGTCCGTCAAGAATTACAAACACGAGCCAGTCCGCCTGTGAATTTACTTTTAAGTCGATGAGTGCCCCAAAGAAGCTTTAATGGTTATTTTGGGGCACAAATACAACGTCCGGCGAAGCTGCTACTTTTTGAGCGGCTTACAAAGCTTTGTCACTTGTCCTTTCTTTCCTGAATTTTCTTTTGATAAAAAGACTAGGTCGCTACTTCTCTTTGCCCCTCACAGAAAAATTATGGGTTTCAATAAAAACAATACAAAGTGTACTTTTCAAAAGGTTGTTAAGAACTTTTGATCCTGCTTGAAAAGGTTGGGATTAAGACAAGGGCCTGTTTCTCTTGAACAGTGCTCCAGTTCGAACGCCTCTTTGTAAATTCTATGTTATATTGTGTGTGTATTCTAATATTATATTCTAGCTTGTGTGAGGAATTTTTTGTTTCTTAAAAACACGATGCCGAAAACTTCTCTCGCTTCCACTTTCTGGTCTCGGACAATTTTGAAAATAAATACAAAGACGTTGTAAATGTGACAAGCAAGAAACCCACTCAGGAGGACAAAGCCCAGAAGGAACCGTGAAAACAAAAACGGTTATGCCAAAGACGCCAATACTGTACAGAAGGGAATGGATTTATTGCCGTCCTTCAAACCCTAATAAAAAGGTTGGAGAGATTCAGACTGAAAGACTTAAGAGTGGTGGGGCAAGGCGGAGGGAAAATAAGGGTATTAGCAATACAAAATTATAAATTACAGATATGTCAAGGAAGGTAACCTCATGATGTACCAAGTATAATTGATTCCTTATACCCCTTCATTTGTGCGACCTTCAAAAAGGTTTCCAGTAAAAGATTTTGAAGGTGGAGCAAAACTTGAAACAATCCATAAGGGTGAAAAATTTGATATTTTGGTTGACTGAAATATACAGATTTTTACATGTCACATAACCGAATTTCGAAAATAGATAAAATCATCCACGTAGTGTCGAAGAAGTGAAATTACAGATGTCTCAGTGTTGTCCTTTTTTCAATTAGTGTTGAGATTTTGGTGAAAATATTTTACAATACCGACGAACGCCTTCATTTTCTTTGGGAATAAATAATAATAAACACGAGAGTGGTTAATCGAGACATCCCTGAAACTCAGACTAAAGGTTCGCGTCCTCCTTGTGCAGGCCCACCCCGAGGCTATCCCGAGTCCGAAGAGAACACTCTCTCAACATAATCATACGGGGCAGGGTGTCAACTTATACCACGAGGCGAACATTACACAGAAGACAGACTTAGGCAATAGATTTTTTTTAATCGTTGAAAAAAAAAAACGTTTAAGATTTCTGAGTCCTCCTTATAGTTTCTACACATTCGTCTGAAAATATTTTACTTGAGAACAACGTGAAAATTCATAATCGAATTCGGTACCTGAGGACACACAACTGTGAACTGATGAATTTTTTTTTTTCTTAGACGCTAAAAAAAAATTCAAGAAAAAAAATACTCGTCAAGGTCTGAACAATCTCTTTGTAGATTCTATTTTTTGCTCCGCGTCAAGCTCGGCCGAATTCCGATCTTGGGTTCTTAATACTTTTTGGGCAGGATGAAAAATTTTTGAGGTACATTTCAAAATTTTGTTACAGTTTGGCAACTCCCTTATGTCAAGAAAAAACACTGCAACTGTACTTTTAATTATAATAAGACAATCAAAACTATTTCTCCAGAAAGCCTCCATCTAAAGATTGTATTTGCTTCTGATAAAATTATACAGTCAAAATAGTTACTGTATTTATGAGTTTCTGTATAGGAAGAAAACTGCATTAGAAATATTTTTTGGTTTTGTTAATATCCAGGGCAAAAACAAATATGAGAAAGCACTTACCCATGATCTATCCTATCCACAGGACTTGGTCCTGGCATTCCTGGCATCATTCCATGGGATGGCATGGGCCCTGGCATGGGATGGCCAGGTCCATGCCCAAACGGAGATCCTGGAGGCAGTCCAAACCCTGGTCCACCAAATGGTTGGTGACCTGGTGATGAAAAATGAGGATTTCCTCCTCCTGGTGGTCCACCCATGAACTGGGGACCAGATGAGCCAGGCCTTCCAATAAACTGAGATCCTCCTGAGGGAGATCCAAAAGGTCCATGACCTGGCCCATTAAAAGGTGGTCCTCCAGAGTTGGGTGGAGGTCCTGGGAATCCTGAATTTGGTTGAGGAGGCCCAGGAGTTGAAGATCCTGATGGTGCAGGTGAGGCTGTGTACTGGGGGGTCCCAGATCCTGAAGGAGGACCCCCATAAGGAGGTCCTCCTGCAGGGGAACCAGCCCCACCAGGTGGGCCTTGAAAAGGTGATGGCCCCTGGAAGCCCGCTGGCGGCCCAGAAAAATTTTGCCCAGAGTTGGGGGCAAAGTTTTGGGGTTCTGAGCCGGGCGGTGGTCCCTTCCAGGAGGCAGCTGGGTCCTCCAGCGTGGCTGGCAGCGTGATGGGCGGGGCTACGCGCCGGGTACAGCCAGCTAAAAAAGAAGCACAGGGCAGAATTAAAAAATGGAACTGGGGAAACTTAAGCCTAAAGATTTATAGTTCATGGTCTAGATACTATTGACCAAAAATTAGCAAGATAGGTAGTTTAATGATAACTGAACTGAACCATGATAGGTTAAGTCAGCTTTGCTAGCTACAAATAACACCCATGCTTATCTTATGAGTGAATTAATCCACTATATACGTCAAAACCAAAAAGAAAACATTAAAATTATCGCAAAAAATGCATTGGAATATCACAAATTGCATTACATTTTTTTGTTCGAGTCCCTCCACGTCCCTGTCTCATTCTGAACTTCTTAAATGGCACAAAAGGACATTTTTTATGAATTCTGTTTGATAGCGAGCATAGTATGCTCTTGACTGGTATTTCTGACTGAAACCACTCAACATTTTATCACAGATAAACTTCACAATAAACACCTTTTCCACCTCCGCGGGTATCACGCACATTTTTCTATTTTTAAGACTAATTTCGACCATTTTTACACTCAAAAGCATTGAACAAAGTCTTATTTCTAATCCGTTTTATTACAAACGCAGCAAATAAACAAAACTAGTCAAAAGAGTCATCATTTGAAGCATGAGTACTTTCTTATTTTAAACCCCCAAAATTATCAAAAACCCATTGAAAAATCATAAAAGATCGATTTATTAATTTACTAATCCCGAGTTTGCATTTTTTAGGTCCGAAAACAAACGAATTTCAAGAAATGTTGCTTATTTGAGGTTAGAAGTATGCGGCGTCGTTATGGTCAAATCAGCATCTTTTTACTCGCTTTGTTTTTAGAAACAATCAATTTCAGGGAGTTTTTGCTTTTATTAAAAATGTTTAAACAGTCTCCAGTGTAATTTTAGGTAGTAACCAAATAAAAGTAGATGCCAGTAACCCAGCGAAACTGATTTTTTGAAAGAGTAATCACATATTAGGTTTTGCCACGAAACCCAAGCAAAAATTTTTCTGTTAAGAAGTAATGTAAACAAATGCTGGTAAATGTGATTTGGTTAATAAAATGAAGGAAAAAAAATCACACAATTCCCACCTTTTTGGCCTCCCTTGAGGTTCACAAGTGACGGAATATTGGTAAGTAGAATTGTCAACTAATTTTTTTCTTCGGCGATCTACAAAAATTATCCTCAGTGAGGCCGCGAGCGCGAAATGCAACCATTTTTAGAGCGCGTCGCGACCGGCTGTCAGAGACCTCAGGCGGCATGTCTCATGGCCAGGCATCACTGCACTTTGCTTTTACATAACTTTCTCTTCACAAAGGAAACCAAAACTTTACAAAACACTTATTCCCCGAGAACGCATTAAAAAATCACCCTAACGGAAATAAGCAATGCTCACGAGAAACGCACTATTCGAGAAAAAAATCACTCGTGTCATCTTCATTGAGCGATCCAAAAGTCATGTTGAACACTCACTTTCCAACGAGGTTGACAATGTCACCCTAAAAATCAATAAGTTACCCCCTTAACCCTCCCCCAACTCAAACATTGCACTATCATTACACTAGGCACGGTATAATTGAACGGTGGGGCTTCTTTAAATCTGGGTGGCGGCCCCTTATCGAGCATGTTTTTTAATTCCTCCATTATCGCAAGTGATGTAAAAAAAGAATGACACGTTATAAGCTCCTCGTTATCGATTCCTCCTTACGTTTTCGACTTTCCGCGATTTCCTCAGACACTTATTTATTCCTTTCGCGACGAGAGAGATTCTGCACTTTTCTTCTCCTCCTCGCGCGTCCGACCGCCCGCCTTTTTCCCCCAACAATGCGAACAACCTCGCCGTCCCGAGTTGACAAAGGAAGACAGCAAAAGTTAAGTTACATCATTGACTGACTTGTGACTGTTGAGCCTCGCGCAGTATTTTTCTTACACTATAGAGTCAACTTTTAAGACGGTCACTTGGTAGGAGGAAGAGGAGGAGGGGCTGTCGAGGAAATGAGATGTTATAGTCGAGATTTTGTGTGACACGAAGGCCTTGTGTTTACACACGGCGGGGTCATTGTCTCGGCCAGTTATATTTCATACTTCTCTCTTCGTTGTTGGACCGCTCAACAGGCGCCGTTTTTCCAACCGCCATCCACGTTTCTCGGAAAACATTTCCACGGAACGGGTTTTTGTTTGCTCGCGCTAGCCGGCGATCCCTGCCATTTTTATTTCGTCAAAGGCGACTTTGTTGTAACAATAGCAGGCGGTGCTTTGCCTTCGTCCCAACTTTTTAATCGCAATGGCGCCGGAAGGGGTTGACGTCCGGGCCAGATTCTTCCTCCCTTTTTCTTTTTCCCAACCATAATTTTACGGAGTGTTCCCCCTTCGGTTTTTATACACACGTTTTTTACTTTTGTTCGACCCCTAATTTTAATAAATGTTTTTTCCTTTTCCTTTGAGAGTCGTAACGGTCCTGATTTTTTCGAAAGTTATCCGTTTCATAAAAATCAGTCAGTAGGTCTTGTCATGTCGCTCTCCTCCTTGGCATGAGTTTTTAGGGTGACATTCACCCTCTCGAAAGGGGAGAAAGCCGGGGAGGAATAACTTCGCGGACCCTGACCCTTTTCCTTTGAGCCCTTAATAAATTCTCACTTGTTTAGGTGTCGGAGCTCTAAGAATTTTGTTTGCGGAAGATAATTAACGACAGACTGCTTAGCTTTGATTAATTACCTTAAAGCGTGTGATGAAGTCTGGAGTCGTTTCATTCATTACTCCTTCGGCATTTTCCCTCCCTCCAGCGCTCTCCATTAAATGCTGACTCTCGGCTCCGCATTTTTCTCTTCCGTTCCCTTTGACTCACCGGAGAAATGGCCGACATCCATTTCCGGTGGACGATTTCATTGGTGAAATGATCAGAAAACGTTTTCGGCTGTTTCTACCAACAGAAGTAATTGTCTGGAAACCGAAAGACAGATTTTCCTATTATATTACACTATGCTGATACAGACAATGCATTGCAATAGTTTATAATGTGCTGGTAAGATTATTATAAAATTCATGTAAACTCTAAATACTATACACATTTAATAAATTATGTTAAACATTATATAATATTAATAATAATATATTTCTCCCCTATTTTTTTAATTTTTAGAAATTTATTTGTAGATAAAATAAAACTCTTGAAAATATTTTTTGAAATAATTTGTAAAAATCTATTTTTAGACAATTTAATAATAATATATGATATTAATTATATGATTTATAATTATATTTTCATCCTTTTTAACCCTATCTTGTCGTAATAAAATATCCATACATTTTATCCCTTTTGAACAAAAGAATTCTAAGTTCAGTTCAAAGCCAAAACTTTTGTCCAAATCATATTTGCGTTTGTTGGCAGAAAAAATAAGATGTATTTATAAAATATTTTGTGTAGTAAATATGTAATTTATTGCTGAACTAAACAAATAAAAAGCAAAAGCGAAATCATAAAAAAAATTTTGTGTTTGCAATAATAATATAATAAGAGACGCGAATGTGTGCTTTAATTACGACATAACGAGTTGTAATTATTCGAATGCATAAAAGACTCACACTTATTTTTTAACTTTCGTTTGACCCATTTATTATGGTGCACTTTGACTGAGACGGTCCTCTTGGATGGTGTGTTACCGTTAAATCTGTTATAGACAGAAATCATTATATTTTTAACTGTAAACTGCACGAATAAAATTGCAATCATCCATTGTGAGAATCAACTAACAGTAAATGCTAACGGTTTACGTTTTCGTTGATCCACGACGATTTCACTTAAAATCCGAAAAAATAATTGCCGCAAACGTACCTGTTTTTGCGAGGGGAAATGAGAAGTGCAGAAAAAGGGGGGATAAAAGGGTTGGAAAGGGGAAATGAGCCCAGAGAACCTCCTTTTGAATCAAATGCCTCACTGAGTAAATTATATTTGGGGGCGGAGGAAATTTGAAAGGATTTTTCCACTTTTCATCTGAAATCCTTTTGGCCATCCGAGTTTAAATTCTTTCCAGGAATTCTAATAAGTTTGTCTAACTTTTTTAAAAGAAATGGAGATTTTACACCTTCTGGTTGTCATTTTTGGGAAAGTTAGTGGGCGGTGCAGAGAAAAGCTGTAAAAAGCACGAAACAAAGAAAACCTAAAAGCGTATCAATGTTGAAGACCTTATTTTATTTATTAGCCAAAATCCAGAATTCGAACCTCTCCAGGAAACTAATTTCATCAACTCAACTACTGTTTGCTTTTTTCTCCAAAGTTTGCCATTTTCTTTTCTTTAAAATTCATACAGAGTCTGCTTTGAAAAAAATAAAAATTGATGAACTTACAGCCAACTGAAAACATTTTAAGTGCCTTCATTTTGAATTCTTAGTGAGTTGAGTTTTGAAAAAATTTTGTTGGATAATTTATTCAGATATTGATTCTGTTTTCCTCTTCCAGAGAATAATTTATCAAATTTTGAATGATGAGCGGAAAAGACATCTCTTTCTGGCGAAATACCCGAAGGAATCTTCTGCTTCCAGTAAATCATCTCCAGAGGTGGTCTTCGGTTTTCCTAATTGCGTTAAAATGTTTCGCAGACACTATTTTCAGTAATTAGGGAAAAACCTGATTCCTGGGTGAGTCGTGACCGGAGCTCGTGGTGGTTTGCCGGTGGGGGAGAGGAAAGGGCAGCAACTCTTGCAGGAGACCCATATCAACTCTTTCTGATGTTTGACAGATAGTGCAAAAGCGATTGCTACCAGAATTGGCGAGAGATTAAGTGTTTGATTTTGGTGATTCCACCGTGAGGGACCTATCAGTGGGGGGCTGGGGGCCCCTCGTGGTGGGACTTGTTTGCAAATTGCCTGCTTTGCGCTGATATCATCATCCGATGTTCTTTTAACTTTTCCTCTAACTGTCAGCAGCCATGTACGCACTCCCAACTGTGGGAGGATTTCCTTCGATTAGTTTTAATTAAAATTAAAATTTGTAACCTCCCAAAAGGTTAAATCGGGAACGAAGGAGTTTTTTGACTCTGTTTTGGTCGTGGTGGAGTTTTTTTCCTGGTCCTCCCCCCGCAGTAAAGCCAAAAAAAGGAAAAAGAGGGAGAACACTAGGAAGGATAAATTTCCACTTGACTATTGACTTTTAGAATGAAAAGCTTTGAGCATGCGCATTGTAACTCTTAGTACGAAGGAGCCTTCAGTCAGCATATTAACCTCAACATTTGAATTTGATTATCTTCGCCTTCATCGTCATCCAGCTCTGCACCTTCGCACCATTTCATCGGTTCGAGTACTCGTTTCAGTGCAGAATCTTCCTCCGTTTCCCGTAAAAACTCCCCTAAAAAAAACACCCAAACAAGTCTTCGTCTTCCACAGGTCAACAATCGAAAGTGACGCACTCAATGGCTTTTATTGTTTATAGATAGACAAAATTAGAGTGGAAGCACCATGGGAGCATCGTGGCATCGTAACGGTCCGCACAGTCACCGATGAACTCCAGTCATCATCGCCCTGTGCCAATTCAGTGCCTTCACGTTTCGCCTTTAGGCTCAAAGCAAATTCAAGCTGACAACCTTTTCAGTCGAGAGATGTTAATAACAGCTCATTTTCAGACTCTTTTTTTTACTTTTTCTAATGCTGATTTTTCGGGGAAGGGAAATTTACGCAAGGTACAAGCAAAAATGGTTCAGAAAAGTAAAGGAAGCAAGAAAAAGAAGGGAGCAAAAGTTGGCCTGAGAGTGCAACAGTAAGTCGCTCGACGAGTGTTACTTAAAAATAGTAGACAGAGAGGAGGAGAAAAAGAAGCGGGTTTTCTTGTCGACCTCATCATGGTCAGTCGTGGCTCTCTTTAGATGTTATCGGGGAAGACGTATGGAGCAGGGAAAGGAAGGGAAATTATTTAAAAGTATAAAAGTCATTGAGGAAGGGAACGCGAGAAGGCGGAGGAGACGGTAAATCTCTTGCCTCAAAGAAGAAATTATTTAAATATGCAACCTTATTTTCTATGGCGTTTTCACTCGACGTTGCCATGTTTCCGTCGAAACTCGGATTCGGACGTTATTTTACCGGTGAAAATTCGGCAACGTTGCATCCATTCATTTTGCCAAGTTCAGAGTTTCTCGAAATTTTAAGTAAACATAATTAAATTTTAAACTCCGCACCAGGTTTTGGGTTTCCATGAACTGTTTGGGGGTCACCGAGTGTCTTTCGATGGAATCCGACAGTTGGCAATTCGAAATAGATAATATTTATTTACTTAATTAAGTGTCCCCGCGAGGGAAAATAATGTCTGAATTAACTCGGGCTCGAATACCCCCATTCGTTATTCAGTCAACGGAAAGACCTGCTCCCATTTCTCATTGTTTCCTTCATTTCTTATGAAAATTGATATCTCGTTCCCGGATGTGATAGTAATTAATTTTATTTAATTTTCACAAATAAGAGGCGGCAAATGGCCGTCAATTTAAGAAGACACTCGAAAGAAAATTATTCTTTTCCAAAAATTTGGGTTTTGTTTAAAACCTCGGCCCCCAAAGTGAAACAAATGGATCTTCTATTAATTTATCTGCTGATGGCCTCTTTTTGGGCTCATCTTCGAAATCATTAAAAAATAAATATCCAAAATGGCACTTTTGAAATTAAAGACTTTTCGGTGAAAAGGCATATTTGATTTATGCATCTTTTTATTCATTTTTTTTATCTTTCTTAAGTCCTATATGTTCTTTGAATTAGGAAGTCCAATTTGATCGTTGGGGTAATTTTTTATTTTTCAGATTAAATAAAAAAAATTAAATTTTTTAAATGCTCAAAATAGTGAAATGTTATTAAGTTGGTATATAATATTATTTACTATTAAATAATACAGCGAAATTGTTTTAATTTTAAAATATTAGTTTCACTCAATTAGTAACACAAATAACTTTAAATTAATTGTAAAAAATACGTGAAGGTTCGATAATGAAAAATATTCAAAATGTGGAATAGTTGAATTGAAGTTAGTTTCGGTTATAATAAACGAAAGAATTATAAGCACAGTTAAATGCAGGAAATACGAGGGTGAGTGCAGATTAAATACCCGGGTGTTAATTCACAAAAAGCAAATATCGAGGCGACTAATACAGACAGTTTTCGGTTAGTGTTTAGTTTTCAAATCCTCCGATAAAACGTGGAAATTTCACATGAACAAATAACAGAGGCAGAAAAAGCCGGAAGAAGAGAATTTCGTGGAAGAGAGAGTGGTAGAAAAGGCTTGGAAGGCTTCTGCATAATGGCGTTCTTCGTTGGGGTTCACTGAAGAAGAGACGCGTTGGCTGATCGTCATGGCTTGGAACGAAACGATAGGAAAAAAAGAAAAAATACACCCTTTTTTTGAGGGATAAAAAGCGGTGCCCCGTATAGAGCATAACCGTCGACAGTTGCTCTTTTGACTCACTCTGTACACTTCCGCGCATTTTTATTTTTATAAGAAGTAAATCAAAATTTCGCAACGAAGAAAACACGATCATCACGACAACGTGTTCACGTCAATCATTTGATTTTTTCTTGAATTTTCCAGGGAATTTTTATAAATTTATTTACGGGAGTTTCTGCTTCTCCCAAGGCGGCGTTTTCACAAACTTTTTCTCCTTTTCTCTTTTTTCGTGTAAAAGCGAATAGTTTTAACGGTCTTTTTTTCGATTTACTCCCATGCTTAGATTTCCCACAGTTCACATTCCTTATATGGTATGAAACGGACGTTAACTTTTGTTTTAAAAAAATAAAATAAGATCATCTGGAGTTATTTATTTGGGCTGATTAATGACTTGTCATGATTTTCTCCCAAATTTACAGTTTTCGTTGACTCTCTTTAAATGATACCTTAATTTATTGTCAAAAAATTCACGATGAACAATTTATGTTATTTTTTTAAAGATGTCAAATACTTTAAACAGAAAAAATAATTACACTCTAAGATTTCTTTTATCTCTCTCCCATTTTGTTTATAGGGGAGTGTAAATGTATATTTTACACCAATTAAAAACTCAAAGAATAATAAGGTAATTAAAATTAATAAAATAATTAAAAAAGTTTTGCTTAGTGTAATTAACCAAAGGTTTTAAAGCCATTGAATAAAGTTTTAAATAAAAATCCGAAAAAATGTATTTTCAAAAAAATTACCACCGTTTCAGTTGTAACCTCAGGGTGATGACTTCAAATGACCCAAAAAAATTCACTCTGCTTTTAAGTTATAATTTGCACAGATCGATCATTTCTTGGAAATTTGATAAGATTCTTCACAAAAGAAGAAAATATTAGCAGGAGATTGATAAAATATTTTAAAAACAAACTCAAACATGGGAGGACATTTTCATGAAAACGAGCACATGCAAATTACACATTTGTTTGCTCCCGAGATACAGTATGTGAAATATCCGACCTGTACATAATAAAACGAAAAATTAATAAAATATTAATAAGATTTTTTTTCAATACTTAGTATTTATGCTTCTTACTAATAACAGTGACTACCTTCTTAATGAAACATTAATGAGACTCGGATAATCAATAAAGCCTATTTTTATTTACGATTAGGGGGCTTCGCCATAGCTGTGACTTTGAAATTTATATCTATATCTGTACCTTAATATCAGATACAATAATATATTTCCTGAAAAACTGAATGCACCTCAATTTAACCCCAATGCATTTAACTACAAAAATGATGTTTCTTTGCTGTCTTCTATTGCTTCTCCTCTTTTTCTTCCTCCTCTGTTAAACATCTCTTTTCCTCAAATTCTCTTCCATATCTTCGTTCTTCACCACTCACCCTTCTAAATGGTTCTCTCTTTGGTCAGCAATCTCTAAATTGCGACTCAAACCTCCATCTCTTCCGACAGAGAGGACTTTTTTGTATTTTATTTTTATTCTCGACTCTAAATATCTAACACTAACTTTACATATCAAATCTACAACAAATTCTCTGAAAGTCTGTAAAGAACCCAGATAAAACCACTAAAGCTTAACTCACGCTAATTTCTATCAATTCTACAACAAATCCCCTGAAAATGTGAAAAACACTCTGAGAAACCACTACCACTAAATCCACACAAACTAATTTCTACTATGAAATCTAAAAACAAATCGCAAATAATATCCACCTTCTAATCGAATGTGGAGTCCCGAATTCCTAATTGCCAAATCCCAAATTCCATTAATTCCCTTTGCCACTGTACTCAAAGTGGCCCCGAACACAAAAAAAAGAACATCAACCCTTTAAATAATATCAGCAGAAAGGAATTCGTAAAGTTATCGAAACCTAAACAGGTTTTCTGGAGATTTCTCGGCTTTTGCTGATTTTTGAGAAATGAGACATAGCGCAGATAATTCTTTGGAAAAATGCACGTCTTTTGGAAAAAGTCCGGTCAAAATCTGTTCGGTAGTTCTTTAGATCTTAGTTAACAAAGAACAGAGTGCACACACACACATTCCTTTAACGGATTTATATATTAGTATAGTATGATTTATTAATCGTAGTGCATTATTTATGATGGCAAAACAATATTTATTGTAAGCATCAGAAAACAACGAGGAGAAGTTTATATTTAAAAGCAATTAAAACTTTTTTTGAAAGAATTTCAGATAAGTTTTAATTTTTTAATGGAAAAGGTTGACTTCATAACTTTTATAAAAAATTATTTTAGTTGATCCGTTGCAGAAATTTTTAAAATGAGTTTGCAATAAAAAACAAGTATGGAATTGTAAAAACCGGCTGGAAATCGTTCATATTTTTTTATTAATTACATTATTAATAATTCCGGTTTGATAAAAGTCAGAATGCATTGAACTGTTATCTTAATTTTAAAAGGTGACAGTTCGCGTCATATCTTACGGTAAATAATTCGTCATTTCAGATAATTTATTTCCACCCCAAATAGTGCAATTCGATTTTAAGGAACATTCGGCACATTTTCCAGATAATTTCAAAAGCCTTTAATTATCGGGATTGATGAATAATAAAAACAAAACGTCCAACAAATTTTGGGAAAAGCCAACAGCAAATGTACGGCTTCTAAAAGAAATTGCTTTTATAATTTCTAAAAATCCAATAAAATCACCAAAAACCGTTCGGAGTGTAAAAGCAGCGGCATTAAAAGGCAGTAAATTGCTTCGGGCAATAATAAAACTGTTGGTTTTTAATTTTTTTTTTGGTTGCACTGACATTTTTCCATTTTAATTTAAAAAGCTGCAGCAGAGCGGAATTTGAAAAACCTTCAACTGTCAATTCGGCCTAATCACTTTTGTGAGCAGAATGGAAACTTGTTTTCTTAATGTCCTGGACAAACAGTGCAGTAATTGTTGACTGGAGTGGAAATAAACAAAATTTTCTAAAGCCAAATTTATTTATTTTATTAAAAAATACAGAACGTATACTTTAGGATTCGGCCATTAAGTTAAAAAATAACACAATTTTTCACTTAATAATGGAAAAATAGGAAAACACCGGTTTCGGTGCTCGAATTTTAACCTTTTGCGGTCTGCGGTATAATGACAGGAACCAATTGTTGCCAAATCGTAAGGATGCAAAGGCCATCACCAAAAACACTTAATACAATTAAAAGTGCTCATCATTTTGCGATTCTCAAGAATATATGACGTCAACAGAAAAATGTTCGCCCAATAAAGAGCACTTTTGGAATGAAAAGTTACGCACAGATATACGCGCAATGTTCTTCATTTAATTTGACCCAACCTTACATTGAATAATTGAACTGTTATGCCCCTAACCCCTTCGCCTTTCGCTTATTGGTTGTACTTTTTATTGTCTCAGGTTTTCACGGGGCTGTGTTTTTAACATTATATTCATTTTTCATCTAGAGGATGCCGCGAAAAGAGAAAAAAGCCTAATTGTAGACTGGCTTTGACTAAGAAAAAATTGGGTGGGTTTGTTGATAACGTGAAAGGGAGATTTGTTTAAGGTAAAAATGCTTAATGGATTATGAAAAATCCGATACAATGTGGAATACAATGGTGATTGTAGCATCATATGATGTTAAAGCAAGGATTTAATTTAGAAGAATTAACTTTTATTTAAAAAAAATATTCAAAGGGTTTTTCGCACTCCAAATAGAAGTGTTAAAGTATTGTAAAAATTGCTATAGTTTGCGCTTTCAATTTGGCATATTCTGGCCCATTTAGAAAAATCCTCCATATTTCCACAACATATATGACTGTCTCATCAATTGAACAGTTTCTCGAAAAATCAGTCAATGAAATGGAAATTTTGCATATATAAAAGGTTAGAGGACCAATAAAAACAAAAATTTCTTCATAAAATTCACGCGGGTATCAAATTAAAGATTGAAAAGGAAGTTTTTTTATTTTTTAGTGATGGCACTGACAGTATTTCAGTTATGTTTAATCCTCTCCCCTTGCAATTACTTATCTGATCGGTGTAGAACAAATAATTATTTAAATCCAAATATCTTTCTTTTATATTAAATTCATCCGCGCAATGTAAAATGAATATAATGATTTATTTCGGTAACAGCCAATAATAAAAAAAAACGACACCACAGAGTGGATTTATTTACATAAAACTATAAATATATATTGACTATTTTTGACAAATCAAAAATGTTTTTTTCCACTGGATTTAATCCTAATGCCCGGGTGTAGTCATTTTTTGTTTAATTCAGAGGTTATGACCATTTTTGTGATTTTCAAGGCACGGAAGTTAAAGATATCGAAATGGACCTTTCGGAGAAGTACTGCCATTGTTTAAAAGTGGTTAAATACACTCGAGACTTTTCCTTTTTTCCTAATTAGGATACCAGTCTTGATATGACTGAGGAAATGCGTTCGAAGCGAGTTCTTACCGTCTAAGTATGTAATTAAAACTGATTATATTGATTTCAAGGCATATTGTTGTACTGATGGTTCTGTCATTCGTTGTCCGCTCTGGCGCAAAATCAAACCATCATTGGAAAACTTTATCTCTCAACCGAACAGAAAGGTCTAATGGTTAATAAAGCACGACATTTGCCTCTTGAATATTCCATTAATACCTTCTTCTTAACTAAGTTTTCCTCTGTAAACACAATGACACGACTGAAATCGACCCGGTTTGCATAATTGAATCAACGCCAGAGTCAAGACCACAATTTCTACAAATGGGGAATGCATGGTTTTCCTCCGAATGAAACTCTCTAAGATATGTTAAAGGCATTAGAAATGTTTCAGAGAGCCTTACACTTCAAATAAAACGTAAATATTAATGAAAACTGAGTCGAACACTGCGAGGAATTACAACTCGATTTCTTCAGCAATTAACTACATCCAACTACAAATATTTGCCGCGTATTATTTATTTATATATTTCTCCAACTAAACAGTAACCGATATTGTGAAAGCACAAAAATGAAGGCAAACATTGTTATGAATAACCATGCAAACCCTTTACAGCTATTGACTTACAAAATAAATTACATATATATATATAATTTATTATTATTAAGCGTTTGTGTTTTGTTCACCTGAACAAAAGAATTGTAAAAACATCAAAAATCTATAACAGACTTATTTAGGTTAGTTTAACTAATAAATAACCCTTTTGGGTACGTTTCTGATGAAGTTATATGTATTCACTAGGGCACTTTTCTCTTTATTATTTTAATTTGATATTTTTCTCACAATTACTATTCGATAAATTCTAACTCTGATTGAGAATAAATTATATTTTTTAATCCTAATTTGTAAATTAAAAGTTTAAATCACCCAATAGAAATATGTCTGTATTAATTATAACGGATTTTTAAAATAAAACTCATTCCTCATTTAAAAAAAAATCTCGAGAACTTTTCTGAAAGAGAATTAATCACCGGTGATTTTAAATTATATTAATATTATTAACCGAAGATTGGGTAATAAATATTAAAGATTTTTAATGTATGACTAACATAGTTGACAGGTAAACAATCAAGAAATTATTATTTTTTGTGTTGCATTTAAATGCACTGAGATCAAAATTTAGTCACTTCATAGTTTAATAAAACTTAAAATAACATTACAGTGGCGCTCAAAAGTATTTGGACAATACAAAATTTAATAGTTTATTTGTTAATTATATTACTATGTATTATTTAGTTATCCATACTGTTAATAATATATTTGTCGCTGTTCGGTCCTGATGAGGATTCCGAAAACTTGCTTTTTCTTTAACACTCTTACTTAGTTCTGTTATTAATAGATAAACTCTTTGTTTCTTCCGATTATGTAATTAATATTATATTTATAAATGTAAAAGCATTTTAATGAAAGTCAATGAAATTTCACTTTGTGTGTAACTCTCAAATGGAATTAGGAAAATTTTGTATTGTCAAAATACCCTTAAGGACTCTCATGTATAAGAAAAAATTTTCATTAAACTTAATAATTAAAATCAACTAAAAGGAAAATTTTTGTTATTTTCAGCGATGAATAATGAAAATTGAATAGATTTTAAGTTTTAATAAAGACAGAGATGATCACAGACAAAAATCCTATTCTAAACACTAATAAAACCACCTTACAAAAATCAACATAAATGACTTTCCAATTACATACTATTACATTAATAGATTTCACAAACTGACTAGAAAATGCCCTTTTAAAGTTTACACTTGACTAGCGTTGAGAAAGACGGGGGAAGTGCAAAATAAATGCAACACTGGCGATATACATTTCAAAACCAAACTTAATTCTCAGAGTCTCAGAGATGAGTTTATATATAAAAGCGATTTTCAAAAAGTGTTCTCCCGAATAAAACAATCAGCATTTATATCTTCGGGTAGTTTATCACAAAATTCGGTCCAACCCATCTCTGAGCACAATTGAGGAAGATGCATCTTTATGTCCGATGTAAGACATCTTTATATCTTAACATAAATTTACAGTTAATAATCAGTTCTGGTTATTTGTATGTTACACAAAATGAAATGAGACATACTGCATATATAAAACAAAAAAAAATACTCTCACATCAACTATTGACAAATGCTTTATCATAATCTTTAATCTTTAATATCACACGTACGGAAAAAAATATGTATAAAAAAATAAAAATCATTTATCTCTAAATATTCAAATTAGGAAAAACTTAATACCGTCTGCCGATGTCGAATAAATTAATAATATCAAAATAAAGAATGCTTCAGAATGACTCATTTTCAATACAAATTCACTTAATTCTCTAAGCGATAATCATTTACTTAACCTACAATATATCATTTTTATATTTATAAAATCTAAATTTATATGACTAGTAAATTTTCATAATGCCCATTACAATGGTATCTATTCGTTATCGGAACTTAAAGCATTTCTCTTAACTCGAGTTTTCTCTGAAATGGACTCAGTTTACCATTATTGACTCTCGAACCAGATAGTTCTTAATTAGGGGGAACCGATTCATTTCCTTCTTCCTCGCTCTCTGCCACTTTGATGCACACCTCAGGTTCCGGCATTTCCCAATCGTCTTCATCCTCCTCCTGTTCGTCCTCCTCGTCAGCACCTTCGCTCAGGAACGGAATGCTCATTTCCAGTATTTTCGAATCTCTCTCCGAAGTCCCGAAGGTGGTTCGATAGGGAAGAGGCTTCTCTTTCTCCCTCGGCGCCGTGTCGAAATGCTCCTTCTCCCTCTGATGCCGCCTCAGTTCCCTTTTGTTCTTGTACCGGCAGAGACAGTGTTGGCAGGAGTGCGGTCGCTCGACCGCGTGTTCGGCCACGTGTTCGGCGATGGCACTTTTCGACCTGAACTTCTGCTTGCAGTAGTGACAGTGGAAAACGCGGCCGCCCGAATGGAATTTCAGTCTGTGGACCGCCAAGGACGTGGTCGAGGTGTACTTTTTGTTACAATCTTGACACTGGTAGGGCTTCCGTTTCTCTCGCTCGTGGACAGGAATATGCTTTTTCCTAGCGGAGTTCGTGTAGAAGCTCAAGGAACAGTATTGACATTTGAAGGGTTTTTCGTCGAAGTGGAGTTTCCGGTGATTGGTGAGATTTCCCTGGGCGCTGAAGTCTTTCCCGCAGATGTCGCACTTATAGGGTCGCTCACCCGAATGCCGAGCCATGTGCTCCCTCAGCTTGGAAGGGTTAATGAAAGTGAGGCTGCACATCTCGCAGTTGAACTGTCTGTCCTCCTTGTGCTGTATCTCGTGGGACTTGAGCTCCCATTTCGTTTTGAACCGGGCCCCGCACTTAATGCAGGGAATGTTCTTCTGGGCGTGTGTTTTCACGTGTCTTTGGATGGAAATATAATTCGGTCGAACTTTGTTGCAAACTTCACACTTGAACCCGTGCGGACCCTTATGAGTGGAGATGTGCTCAAGCAAATTTCTTTTCAGTGGATAACTCTTTTTGCAGAACATGCAGGAGAACTGATGCATTCCATGAACGACCCTCTTGTGCTTTGTTATGCTGTGTTTGATTCTGAATCCTGCGCCACAAAGATCACATTTGTGGATCTCATTTGACTGCTCACTGACGCCTTCATTTCCATAAATGTTCAGTGAATTTTGAGAGCTATCATTTGACAAACAATTGCCTTCTGATAAATTTTTCTCATCACAACTCCTAAAACAATGAAAAGTTTAGTAAGGATTTGATCATATTCTCCACTTAAAATTCTTTTTCATTCATTTGTCTGATAATTGGCCCATGAAATTTCTGATAAATTACGGCCACAAATAAATTACATAAAAATGATAGACCGACATAAAAATCACAAAAAACATAAATGAACTTGGTGGAACATCAAAGTGCCTGAGAGAACAAAGTCATTTATATCTATAACAATATACAGCAAGTTCCAATGAGTCAACCCTTGTTCCACAAAGAAAAACTTCTTTCAATCAACAAGCGTAAACTCGCCCAATTTCGGAGTCCTCATCAGGACTGAACAATATTTTTATTAATTTATAATGGAATTAATTTTTTAATCATAATCCCAACAAACTGTAATTTTCTTATTGACAAAAATCTAAAAAACAATATCAAATCATATCTGATTGTCACTTCATTGCCTCTTACAACTAAATTGAGTCTCCTCATTAATTTAACTTTAATTAAAAGAATACTTAAGACTTACAAAGTTTCCTCTTCATCACCATTTTCGGTCAAAAGTGGAATTTCATCATCATCTTTTAGTTTCAAATCAAAATGTTGTGGTGAGTTTTTCTGTTCATCAGAATCATCACATTGCATTTCTATGATGGGAACTGTTATGTCATGTTCTTCATTGTCACTCTCTCCTTCCTCTCCTTTAATGTCATAAGTTCTAAAAAGTTCCTCCACATTTTTACTCAGTTTTGATACTGTCCTGATTTCTATTTCATCAGAAAATCCCCTAAAATTCATGGTGACATTTTTTCCAGTGTCTGAAAAAAAACTTGGTAAAATAAGTGAATGTGTGAGACTGAATACATAAATAGAAAATTCAAATAAACTGTTGGGTTCAATTATTACAAATGTTATTATTTCCACTTTTATGTATCTTTTATAGTAATGCTCTGAGGAAATTATAAATTCTACATAAACTACTTAGGTTAAACGAACACCAAAAAGAATTTTTAAACCTGAAAATGAATATTTTCATCTATTGTCATTACTGAAAAGAAAACGATGAAAAATTACAAATTAATGTATCGAAACCAACTAAGGATCGCATTGTTTACATTATATCTATAACCATTTTAATTGGAAGTAATTCTATGCAATAAAATCAAACGCTCAGATTTGGGCAAAGCTATACGGCATTTGACTTAGTGTAGCGTTTTGTCAAAATCAAAAATGAAATATTCAAATTCCAGGCGCAGTACTAAAAGATCAGAAAATAAACCGAAATGGAGCAAAACGTTCTGTGACGCCGGAAGATTTAATAAGAAAAATTTTAAATGAAATCCAGTGTAGTTTAAAAAAAAACAACAACACTTATACGTTATTTCTCCGTTTTACTCATAATCTGTAGAATTATTGGTAAATACGAGCGAAATTTATCGTGAAAATGGGAAATACGTACCTCAGTAAGAATTTAATTACAAATGTCAACCATTATTTGATACGTCCTGAGGAAATTTGTCGGACGTCGGGGAATTTTGTCGACCATTTAATTTGTTTACTTTCTTAAGTTTATCTTCTGAAGTTATGTAACGAAAACCATTGTTTCAGTTTCATAAGTAAATTTATTTTCACGTCCAGATGGGCGGATGATTTGTATTCTTTTTATCAGGGTGCCTTAATACCATGGGATCCTAATGTGCACATAGTAGTTTTGTAGTTCTTTCAATTTAAAAAACTTTAAAACTAAGTTTTTGAAAGTCCAGAAGGTATCACAATTTAAAATGGCTTTAAAATTTTGTGCAAATTTATCCTTCATGTTTCAAGAAACCGCTTCTCTTCTGGAGAGGTATGAACTAGCTAAAGAAGCTGGATTCAAGGCCGTTGAGTGTGCATTTCCTTATGATTTTCCTCCAGAGGTAATAGCCAAGGCAAAAGCAAACGCTGGCTTGCAGCAAGTATTAATTAATGCTTATCCAGGTAAAGTGACATATTTTAAGTGCTTAATAATTACTTTTAAAAAATAATTAATAAGCTCTGTTCATTGCAGGAGATTGGAGCAAAGGAAGTAGAGGATTGGCTGCTATTCCAGGAAAAGATAGTGAGTTTAAATCCAGTATTGAGAAGGCTGTTGAATATGCCAAGAAACTGGAATGTAAAATGTAAGTTACTTAAATTGTCATTTGTAAAGTGTTTTTTAATTAGTCACAATATTGACTTTTCTTTAGGATTCATATAATGGCAGGGATAGTAGAAAAGGAAACACCAGAACATTTGAAAACATTTAAAAACAATTTGAGCCTTGCTGCCAAAATACTAAGTGAAAATGACATGATTGGTCTTATAGAGCCAATAAACAAATATTCAATTCCAAACTACTTCTTGAATAATTATGAAAAAGGTTGGTTGTTAAGTAAACTGAAAATATTATAGAAAAACTGTGAATGTAGAAAATTACTGATAAAAGTTTTCCATAAAATTTCAGCAATATCAGTCATAAATGACATTAACAGTCCAAATATAAAACTTCAGTTAGATCTGTTTCATATGCAACAAATTTGTGGGAATTTAACAAAAAATATTGAACACTTTTTGCCAATAGTGGGTAAGTTGGTTTAGTGAATACATTTAATTTATTTCATTATTGTATAAATAATATAGTGTCTCTGGTCCACCTGAACACTAATTTATAGTGACCATATTTTGCAAGAGACAAAACAGGACACAAAGTGAAAGAGTTAATGCAAAATTTTTTGGGTAGCTAATTTAAATACTGCCCTTTAAAATGACCACAAGTGGTCATTTGATATGAAGTGGGTTATGGATAAAATTAAAATATTTTCTAGGACACATTCAAATTGCTCAGGTACCTGATCGCCATGAGCCCTGCACACCAGGAGAAATAAACTATAGTTATGTTTTCCAACTCCTGAAAAAACTGGGATATGAAGGCTGGATTGGATTGGAGTACAACCCTCTTACAAAAACTCAAGATGGTCTTAAATGGATATCTGATTTAAATTCTTAATTAGAAAAGCACAAATGTTTTTTATAAAATATAAAACCGTTTAAAAATATATTAAAATTGTTAGTATAATTTCTAAAAATATTGCCACTGTTATGAAGTTTGCAGTCTTTCAAAAGAAGCATAATTTAAGCAGATATAAATCAATCAAGGAGGTTTGGAGAGTTCTTTTTCTGTGTTCCCATCTATTTTAATAACTGGTAAATATTTGGTTGACAAAAGCATTTGCAACTGTACATCAAGGTTGGCTAAATTTGAATTAAGAGTTCTCAGATAATCTGAACCTTCCTGCATTTGCATCTGGCATTTCAATAGTCTTCTGTTAGTGGTGTTCAGTTCATTTCCAGCATTTGTTGCTGTTTCTTTTATGAATTCATTTATGTTTTTATATAAAGATGCGTTCCTCTCATCTGAAAATATTTTAAATATTATAAAAAAAATTCATGGGGATGATAAAAATAGTGATTAAACTCACATAATTTTCTAACAAGAATTGATTGATGCTTTTTTGATGACTTTTTCTTTTTATGTAATGCGGGTGCAGACAAAGCTGAAACGGCACTGCTTACACTTTCCAAACTGCCTGTTGTTTCTGAAGCACAAACTCATGGTTATCGAAATGTTGCGGAAAATAAATGTGATTCGGATATTAAATAGTAATTTAACTTACCACAGCAATCTTCATCTGACTCGGGCGCTTCTCCTACTATAATTTTACCTTTGCAGTTTTCCGACCCATCCCTTGTTATGACGGATGAATCAATTTCTTCTTCGCTGTCAGATTCAGCAGCTTCTCCCATCACAACATAAGTTTTTGAACTCATTTTATAAAGTCAAAAAATAAAGTACCTGACCGATACAGAGGAAGGTTTTGTCGTGGCTTTAGAGTCTAATACATTTGTCAAATCTTCTACCACGGTCAGTTTCCGGTTCGTGTTTCATCCAAAATGTCGGACGATGCAGAAAATGATGACAATTTCAGTGATGATGCTAATGGTTTTAACAGAAATAATCGCGATGAAAATCGTTTTAGGGGGGATGAGGAAGAATTTGAGGACGATAGAGATGAGTTTAGGTTTAGGAAGCGGATGAGAGGAAGTTTTAGGTGAGAACGTAGTTCGCACGCTTTGCCGGCTATGTTACGGCTTTTCTTAAAATTTTATTTTTTTCCTTGGCATTTTGTCTCAAATTTTGTAAATAAGATGTTTTGTAAATTAGTTACACAATTTTCTTTTATTGTGAGTCAGAATTTTTTATTTTTTTGTTTATTAATTTGATCCTTTATTAAATGTTTTGACAAAATTGTATATTTGAGTACTTCAGTTAGGACTGTTCTTTTGTTTTTTTGATTTTTGACCTTTAAACTTATCCGAAATTTATAATAGATTTTGTATATTGAGGTATTTTCAATAATGGGTTTTTATTTCACAGAGGAAGAGGATATGGACCCACAGGACCGCCGAGATTCAGAGGACCACCACCGCCAAATTGGGTTAGAGGTGGGAGAGGAGGGAGATTCAGTGCACCAGGTGGTTGGAGAGAAGAATGGGACAGACCTGGCTGGGGGCCAATGGGACCGCCTCCTCCTGGATTCAATGGCCCCCCAGGAATGATGGGACCCCCTGGAATGGTGTGTAATATTATTCATTCAGTACAGAATACGGATCCGGATCATTATTATTGGTGTTGTTTGTTTTTGATTAGCCACCTTCAATGATGGGAGGACCACCAGGACCAGGAGGACCTGGACCAATGGGGATGGGCCCACCTGGCCCTTATGGACCTGGACCAATGGGATGTTCACCAAATATGATGCCATCACCTGTAAATAGTTTGTTCTTAAATACTAAAGAAAGGGTGAACCCATTAACACCAGAGTGTAACATTTTAGGTTTTTGCGACGTGCCTTTTCAGATTCTAGCAAGAAAAGCACCTGAAATGTTGCAGGTTAAAGGTGACTGACAAAACATTGCAATTATTTAACTGTGTTTGTTTTTACTTCTGCTTACAGATAGACATGAGCGGTGAGATTTGGGTGGAGACAAAGTCACCTGAAGGGAAACCCTACTACTACCATGCCAGAACCAGAGAAACAACTTGGACAAAGCCTGATGGGCCGAACATTAAAATATTCACTCAAGAGCAGGTAAGCTGTTTGCATTCATAAATCAGTCACTCATTTGTTACATGTTGAGTCTTAAAGAAAGGGATATGTTGTGCAGGTTGAACAAATGGCTGCAAGTGCCATGAGTCAACCAATGGGACCTGCAGGGCCCATGGCTGGACCAATGGGTCAGATGGGGCCAATGGGACCAGGCCAAGCACCAGGGATGATGCCTACTGGCCCTGAAGGTATGATGGCCCAAAGCAGCTATCAAGGACTGGCACCAACTACAGCATCTGGAACAGAAAATGGTACAAATGGAGTTACCAAGACAGCTGTTAAAGAAGAAGGTTCTGAAGAAACTTCTGGACAGTTATCAAATGATGAAGAATCCTCAAGGTCTCCTCAGTTAAATTCATCAACAGCAACTACTTCAGAGCAGCCAGCAACTGGCGTTTCTACAGCCACAACAGTTTCAGCTCCAGTGATAAGGCAACCTCCCATGGTTACACAATATGCTGGAGCTCCCACTGCTGCTCCTGGCTATGGGATGCCTCCCCCTGGTTACCAAACTGCTGCTGGCTATGGCGGTTATCCTGGAATGCAATGGGGCATGTCACCTCAGGCTAACCCTTACCTTGGTAAGACTTCATTCACATTATTGAGATGAAACACTTGTTGGCAGTTTAAAAGAAAAATTTGTTTCCTAGGAATGGGAGTCGCCCCGCAAGCCATGTCTGGAATGGTTCCGCCGGGGTTACAGCCAGCTCTAACAGGCGCAATAACATCAGCCCCAGCAACAAAGTTCGAAGATCTCAGTCAGATCGATCCCCAAATTATAGCTAGAGCAACTGAATGGTCGGAGCATAAAGCCCCGGATGGACGCTCTTATTATTATAATGCCAAAGCAGGAGAATCGGTTTGGGAAAAACCGCAAGCCCTTAAGGATTTAGAAAGTAAGATTTGAATCGCTTAATTTTGTCATGAAGTTGCATTTCCATAGTCTAATTATTATTTGGCTGTCGTTTCAGCTGCGAGACTAGCTGTTGCTCAAGGGATTTCCACTGTACCCTCAGGAACTGCACAAACCTCACCCACAATTACCCCCAGTTCAGTTTTAACAAACAACAAAGTAAAAGATGAAGGTGAATCATCTGAAGAAGAAGCAGTCATCAAAGGTATTTAAAAGTTTTCCAGTAGAAGATGAGAAACCTTTCAGATATTGAGAACATAAGTGAATCGCTTTTTATTGTAAATTACAGGGGTTGAAGGGGACACAGACGATGATGAAATGAAACCCAAAATGAAAGAGGAAGACGCAGAAGAAGAAATGCGGAGGAGAAAAGAAGAAGAAGAGAAGGCACAGGAAATAAAAAAACAGCAGGATCGTGCTCGCCCTGTGTCCAGCACACCCGTTCCAGGTATCAGTTTGCCGTATTTAAGGGAAACTAATTAATTAGTGCGGAGGTTAATTAATTATTTTGTCGACGCAGGGACTCCATGGTGCGTCGTGTGGACAGGAGACGGTAGAGTGTTTTTTTACAACCCCTCGACGAGAACTTCCGTTTGGGAAAGACCCGATGATCTCATTACCAGATTGGATGTGGACAAAATGGTAAGCACTCCCCCCGAAGCAGTCGTAAACGCAATTAGTTCAACGGCTGCTTCGACAAACAGCAGCGCGGCAACAGCGAACACCTCGACGAATGCTACGGCCAAGAGAGACAAGGAAGACGCCATGGAGAGTAGTGACGACGAAGAGAGCACTCCTGCTAAAAAGGCCAAGATGCAGAATTCGATTAAGAGTACGTAGACGCCCGGGTTCTTCCTTCTGTGCTTTTCCCATTTGGACGGTGTGTCACTTGAATTGTTTTTCTCACAGCAGGCGATTCCAAAGATGAAAAAAAGAAAATCGACATAGGGAAAGAAGCTGCCATTGAGGCCGAAGTAAGAGCAGCGAGGGAAAGAGCCATCGTGCCTTTGGAAACTAGAATTAAACAATTTAGGGAAATGTTGGCGGAAAAGGAGGTGAGAAAATTTTCACAGAGTTTCCATTTGTTGTATTTCGCAGTATTGCATCATTTATTTTGATCCTTTCTCGGTTTCAGGTGTCTGCATTCAGTACTTGGGAGAAAGAACTCCACAAAATAGTTTTCGATTCCCGGTACTTGCTGCTGACTTCGAAAGAAAGGAAACAAGTCTTCGAGAAATATGTGAAAGAGAGGGCCGAGGAAGAGCGACGAGAGAAGCGCAACAAAATGAAGGAGAGGAAGGAAGACTTCAGAAGGCTTATGGAAAACGCTAATTTGCACGGGAAGTAAGTAGGCTGGGGGGCGAAGAGGGGTTCCCGAGGGATTTGTCAAGCGAACGGTCGTCTTTCTCTTTCCAGGTCGTCGTTCAGCGATTTCGCCGCGAAGTGGGGTAAGGACGAAAGGTTTCGAAACATCGAAAAGATGCGGGAAAGGGAAAGTCTCTTCAATGAGTATATTCTAGAAGTAAGGAAACGGGAAAAGGAAGAAAAAGTGCTTCGTCGCGAGCAGGTACGCAAACCGTCCCGAATCCATCCGAAAGAAACCGTTCGCCGCAGTTAAGAAATATTTATGGGACATTTCGTCAGAGCTTTGCCTCTCGAAATCGCTGAAAAGTTACCGAATCAAACGGTGATTCGCGGTTTTCGTTTCCGTTCAACTCCGATAACAAAAAAATATTTCTTAATTGCAGAATTTCTGAAATCGTTTGACGTTTCATACAATTTTTTATAGGCATAAAATTTTTAGGGATTTTTCGGGATTTTTCTTTTTTAATAGCGATAATTATTGTGAGTAAAACAGAGTAAGTACAGATGATAAAGATTTTTGAGTTTTCAGGTCGGATACGTCGTGGAATTGCTGACAGGTAAGGCATACTTTAGGTTTATAAGCGAGCACAAGAAGGGTTAAGCCTTTAATAAGTGTTTTTCTTTTTTTTTTTTTTTAAGAGATTAGGTGAAAACGTGGAAACGAGTTGTTCCAATTCTAAAATCTGTTAAACGTTTTCTATTTTCGAACTTTTGTTGTCTGTGTATTCCACAGTTAGGATTTTTCAGGAGATGTGAATTTATATAATTTTTCACGATTTTTATTCATTGATAATCCCTGAAATCTTTTAGTGTTGTCCTCTCTCTCAAAGGAATTCAAAGGAATCAAAAATTCAGTTGGCTGAATTTATTTAAAATTAGAAAATTCATGGAAATTTCCGAAACTCACATGTGAAACATTCATTCATTCATTCATTCATTTTAAGGCAGCCAAAGAGAGAATTGTGTCTCCTGACACATCAACTCGTTTCCATTTTATATAATGACAATTTTTTTTCAGCTCAATTTTAGGTAGAAAAAAATTTTTAATGAAACATAATTCCAACTGATTTTTCTAAGCCATTTTAAGGAAAATTCAAACACGAAAGAAACGTTTTTTGATTTTTTTTTTTGCGAAACGAAACGAAATGATAATTATTTTTTAAGAGATTGAAAATATATGGAAATAAATACGAAAAGAACAAAAAAAGAAAATTGGTTTTGATCAATTAAAAAAAAAAATTAATGATTTGTGATTGTCATTTCAACTCTAGTCTTTTGGAATGTGAATGAAGATGGCGAAGGAGACCCGCCTTGAAGTAGTGGCCAGCCACCGCCGTTTGAACACCTGAAGTCGTCATCCAAATGCCAAATGCACTCTCACGGTCTAGGGTTTTCTCACGGTACTGAATACTTAGTTTATTTTTGAACAAAAAACAAAAAAAAAACAGTTTGAATCTCAAAAGTAGATTTTTTTTTGAAAGGGCTGCCCGTTTTTTTAGAGTTTTTTTAAATGTTTTTTTGTTTGAAACGAAAAGGGCAGTTTTGGAATTGGAGGATTTTATTATGCGAAAACAATGGAGTTATTAAAGTTAACAAAAAGCATTTGTTTTTGGTGAAAACTTATTTCGATGGGTATGTTAATCGATAAGTTGTAACATTGGAAGATTATCCGAAATGGATAGAGTACAGTGAGGGGTAGAGTGGATTTAGAGTGGATTTTAGTCAGCGAAAGCTTTTCAGGCGATCGTCGAAAATCGTTTATTAAAAAATGCTTTCGCTTTTATTAAATTCGATTTCCCAATGAGTTTTCAGGAAAATGGGAGATTTATAGCTTTTACTTATTTATAGAATCATAGTTAACTTTAGGTTTATTCAAAACAAGTGAATGTGTTCAGTATTACTCTGTTTTTCCATTGTATTCCCAACATCAATGATTTCGTCAAGATTTCAAATGAATTTGAAATGTTTCATTAGAATGTTTTCTTCTAATCTACACTAGTAGACAACACTAATTAATAAAAAACATGAGCACATTGAGATAATTATTGTTCGCTTTTTCGGGACTATTTCAGTTGAAAAATTTGTGGATTTTCCCCTCTTCTGGTTCTTCAAATAAGGGGCGAATGCAATCTAATTTGCATAATTAATGGAGGGGTTTCTGTATGTATTTAATAATGTATTTTTGGGTGTCTGTAGTCACTTTTCTGCGGATTCAGTCGGCCCATAATAAAACGCGAGCACACGTTAAGAATCGGAGTAATACTGAACGCTTATTTTTATATATCTTTCAAGTTTTATAAGCACATAAGTATAGTTGAAATTATGAAGGAGCAATTGTGAATCATGTATTTTTTTTGTTTATTATTTGTTGATTTGATAGTTTGGCGGAGGGAGAGTTTCCCTCGGATCATTGAAAACTATTTGAGTTTTTCGTGAGAAAATTTGAATTCCGTTAGGCGGTTAACAATTGGCTTTGAAGACTCAATTTCAGTTGACAAACAGTGCGGAAGTAGACGTTTTTTAGGTTTTCAGGATGTCCGCCTCTGCGCCTCTAACATAAAACCTTCATTTTTCATCTTTTTCAGAGACGAATCAGCGATCTGAATCCGAGCTCCCTTTCAACCCCCTCAAAACAGAAACCCAACCGAACGGACCCCAATCCGAACTCCCGCTTTAATCAATTCTTCTGGGATTTTCAGATCAAAAAGGACTTCTTTCAACTGCTCCGCGAACACCCCGAAGTCGACCGCCATTCGAGGTACAGCGAAGTCAAAAAGAAACTGAGTTCGGACCCCAGGTACAAGGCGGTGGATTCCAGCACGACGCGGGAAGATTGGTTCCGCGAGCACATAAAGCATCTGAAGGAGGAGAGGAAGAGAGACAAGGAGCGCGACCGGAGGGATCGGAAAGACTCGAAGAAGGAGGAGAAGAGGGAGAAAGAGTCAAGGAAGGAAGAGAAGGAGAAGGAAAAGGAGAGAGAGAAAGAAAAGGAGAAGGAGAAGGAGAAAGAGAAGGAAAAGGAAAAAGACAAAGACAAAGAGAAGGACGATGAGGAGGACATGCCCTTGCACGACATCGAAAGGAGTGACGTGAGTGGAGTGACGGAGGGGTTGTGTCCGCAGGGGCGAAGGCGCAGTGACCCATTTCTCTTGCAGACCGACAACGACGGTGTTAACTCCGAGGAAGAGAGGGAGAAGGAAGCGAAGGACCGGGAGAAGCAGGCGAGGATGGAGGCCAGTCTGAGGGAGAGGGAGAAGGAAGTCCAGAGAACCCTGGCGACGCACCTCAGGGACCGGGACAAGGAGAGGGAGCATCACAAGAGGGACGAGGCCGTGCAGCATTTCAATGCTCTTCTGGCCGATCTCGTGAGGAACGCGGATTTGAGTTGGAGGGAGGCGAAGAGGGTGGGTTTTGGGGTCGGGGGTGGAGGGGGTGAAGGGGGAGAGGGAGAATGGCTCGGTTGAAAGAGAATTATCGATTCGTTTTAGGTATTACGTAAGGATCACCGGTGGGAGTTGGCGGATCTTTTGGACCGAGACGAGAAGGAAAAAATCTTCAACGCTCACATCGAGCAGTTAACGCATAAAAAAAGGGAGAAATTTAGGTAAATCCATTGGTTAAATTATTGACCAACTTTTTATGCATTTTTGATGATTTGGCTTTCAAATTTTTTTTACAATAATTCATTTTGTAATCATTTCACTCAAACATTTTTTCAATATTTTGGCAAATACTAATACATTTACTTTCATTCAATACTTTCATCCAATATTTTTTGTCTGTAACTTTTATGTCTTTCCCATCTTCTATCAGTACTGACTCAATGGTTCCAACCTTTTGCTGTTGCAGGGAGTTATTGGATGAAACAGGCGAAGTTACCCTAACCAGTTCTTGGAAGGAAGTCAAGAAATTAATTAAGGAAGATCCGCGTTACACTAAGTTCTCGTCAAGCGAAAGGGTAAGCAGGGTGTTTTGCAATGTGGAATGCGCTTCCATGTTTAATCTTTGATTTACAGAATATTTCCGTTTTGATTTACAGAAAATCGAAAGAGAGTTCAAGGATTACATCAAAGACAAATATGTGGCGGCCAAAGCCGACTTCAGAGAACTCTTGCAAGTAAGTACGAATCGAAGTATACTTATAATTATCTCCGGTTCTTCGTTTGTCTAACGGAAAGCGGACTTTTCAGGAAACGAAGTTAATCACTCATAACTCTTTGAAACTCCTCCAAGAGAACGAGCAACACATTCACGAAATAGAAGAGATTCTGAAGAAAGACAAGCGGTACTTAGTACTAAATTACATTCCCGAAGAGAGAACGAAGCTGATTTTGTCGTACCTGGAGGATTTGGAAAAGAGGGGACCTCCGCCGCCTCCCACTGCCTCCGAGCCTAACAAAAGAAATAAATAATTAACTAAACAAATTATTAATTAGAATTAATAAAAGGGAGTTTTATACCGTATGAAAAAAGCGTTCACTTTTTTCTGTTTAGCATGTTGGTTCCCGAATTTTAATTTTTTTATAGTGTCAATGTCGAGTTTTGCCATTTTAATCTTTTTTCCCCGAATTTTATGTTATTTACTAATGAGAACGAGTCAATCACTGAGGACTTTTATTTGTTATAATCAGTTTGTACATATCTTCAGTAAATTGTATTTATAAGGAATTTGTCCTTTTTTTAAACCCTCGATTTATCGAATTGCACTAACAAATTAATATTATACTCAGATGAAATTGAATTTCATAGATTAATTTGGGTCGTTCGCTCCTCTTATTCGTTTAGTTACGAATTCGTTTCGTATATTTTCTAAAATAATGAATCCTGAATAAGAATAATGAAAGTGAAGAATTTATTTTTTAATACAGTAATTTGCATTTTGAAGAAATTGGTTGGTAATAGAAGAAAAAGAATTACTGATTATTAAAAATAATTTATTAATTAGAAATTATTTAACACGGGAAGTCACTCACTGAACGATTTAATTCATATCATCGACTGCATGAAACTCGAAATCGGGCTCCCATTTTTTGTCAAATTCCACCGCCTTCTCATCACCTCCCTTCCTCTGCGAAGGCCCCACAAAACATTTCTTCTGAGACCAAACCAACCGCCTCAGAGACTCTGTTTCCTCCCTCAGCGTCAGCAATTGGCTGCGAAGAATGGCGTTTTCGTGTTCCAGCAACGTCGCCCTCAGCGCCACCTGAAATCCCGGTTTATGCAGCACTGCCCCAAAACCCCTTCGCATTCCCTCCTCACCTGGTCTTCCCTGAGCTTCCTCGCGTCTCGCGATTTCTTAGCGGCTTGGTTATTCCTCTTCCTCCTCTCGTAGTACCTGTCGTCCTTTTGGTCGTCCGGGATCGGCTTCTTCTCTCCCCTGGGTCTTCTCCTGCAGAAGGCGGCTGCTGACAGCAGCGCTTGCCCTGAAGACAAACAAATACAGTCCAGCGTGGGAGGTGCTGATGGGGAGATAATAGATAGAGTCTTACTTGATTTTAGATCAGGCAGAGGGTAGTGTGTGTAGGGATGCAGAGCTCCGAGGGGAGAGTAGGGGAGGGTCGGTGATTGAGCCAGATCTCCGACGGGGGTTCCGCAGGGGTAGCTGTGGTACACTTGAATCAAATTGTATTCTGCAATTTCATTTTATTAAGATTTTAGTATAATTAATAACAAAAAGGAGTAAACCTGTAAACGTTCACCAATACTGTCATCTGCTGCAGAATCTTATTTGTCTTCTTATTCACTGATTATTAAGGAATAAATTTCGATAAGTCTGTTTCAAGGAAACTTGTTTATATGATAAGAAAGCTCTTACCTGGCGGAAGGAACAGCTGATTGTAATTCCTGAGAAGGTGCAGAGCGGAGAAAGCAGAAAGAGGGTCCTCCTTGGGAAAACCCTCCTGGGTCTCCATTCTCATTTCCACTTCTCCCGGAATCCTCACACTCTGTCCCGAAAGACATCCAAGTTCACCCTCGGCCGTGAAGTGAACCTCCACCTGAAAGAATCTCATGGAAACCACCCAATGGGCACTCGCTGCAGTGGAGGCTCCTCCCCAACATGCATGCGCCCTCGCGTTCCTCCCCCGATTGGCTCCGAGGGAAACCCGAACCCGAATTCTCTTATTTAAATATCAAATTAAAAGGATAATTTTCCTGTCTTTTTACGTAAAATAATTTCTCAAGGAAAACAATGAGCACGAAATGGGATACGGTTGGGGACTTTTGTCCTGGAGAGGATTCACACCTCGGGGGCGGAGGCTTCTTTGGGGTAACTTGGATGATTTTATAGTTTGCTTTACGGCCGATTGACTGCCATAATTAGTTTCGTTCGGAGGAAAGAGTTGCGTGACTTCCGGTGGTGCGAATGATGGCGGATGAGATGAGGTCCGAATACCATACAACTCTGGAGAAAGAGTTGTCACACAGAAACACTACACCTTAAATGTTTTTTCAGAATCCTAAAAGGGAGGTGATGACGTCTCGGTCAAGGACAAACACGTTGAGGTAGAAGAGACAGTCTCTTCTGTAGTTTTTGACTGTTTGAATTAACCCATTAATTTAAACAATTTATTATTTGTCAGTCATAGAAGACAATGCCCCGGAAAAAACTTTGGGTGCTTTAAGAGCTTTAGAATAGGGTTTCTGTTAGACATTTCAAATACAGTCTCTACATAAAATTTTATCGGAAATCATACTATTAATAATATAATAAATCTGTTAAAGGAATTTCTGTATGTGTGCACGGTTTTTTGTTACCTAAGATCTAAAGAACACCGAATCAATTTCCAAAGAATTATCTGCGCTATGTCTCATTTCTGATAAAAAACCTGTTTAGGTTTAGATAACTTTACGAATTCTTTTCTGCTGTTTAAAGGTTGACTTTGAGTAAAGTGGACGAAGTTGATAAGTTGATCAAAAAACCGAATTGAGTTTTTTTCAGGGTTCTTTTCAGATTTTCAGAGAATTTGTTGTCGATTTTATATCTAAAGTTAGTGATAGATATTTAGAGTTTAGAATTAAAAAAATATTGAAAAAATTTTCCATAGATATACTGTTTGTATATAATTTTTATATTCAAGTACAATGGGGTTTTCATTTAGTTTTTCAGGAAATATAAATTACTATATCTTATATTAAGTTATAGATATAGATTCATAAGTACCAGGCGAGGGTGAAGTTTTCAATATAAAAAATTGTAGCTTAAAAATTTTTTAACTTTTTAGTAATGAGTTAGACAAGGCTAAAAAGTTAACCTTCAATTACAATTAAAAAAAAAACAAAAGACAATCGCCAAAATATTGTGACGTCACATTCATTTCTACTCCGGAATTTGTCATTTGAAATAAAATATTGTAAAAAAAAATTGCAAAATGACTGTTAAAAGATGTTAATCTTATACAATTATACCTTCCTTTGTAATTCAGTCTTATTAATAAAATACAATTAGGACACAAACCCCATCTTCTTACGTTGAAATTCTGTTACAATAAAAGTAATAAATGACAGCTGTCCTTAAGGACTGCTCCTTATTTGATTCTTCTTCTTATAAAAAATTAAGACCGACCGCCCTTACAAAATTTCGCAGTTAAATAAAAGATTGTAATAAAAATGTGTTAGGGAAGTTGCGAATGCAAGAGAACACTCACTTCCTTCCTTAACAATAAGCCATTTTGTATCTCCCCAAGCTTTACCTTCTTTTAATTTTTAATGGCGCATGCAATAATTCCCAACTACAAATGAATAAAAAGAAGTCATTTGCGGTTGTAAAGTTTCATTGGAAATCTCTTTTCCCACCCCCCGTTGCTCATTAGACTCAACATATAATGATAATTATCTCGCAGGCCGTTATTTACACTTGGAATGAAAGTTCTCCGAGATTATCTGTTACAGGAAAGGTAAACATATTATGATAGGTTGGGGAAAGGGTTGAAATTAGGGTTCGGGGGGAGGGGGAGGCGAGGGAGGAGGTTGACGTGTCGATTCTAATTCCACGATAGGAAAAAAAATTAAAAATTCACTATTTAGCTTATCGGGGGCGCTCCCTCGGGCTAAACAAATAATTAGCCACTTGCTCCCGGGTCAAATGTTCTCACACATTTTGAACGTGATCAAGCGCTTTTGTAATCATTTTTTTATTTACGCTTTAATCAATATCGTTGCACATGATAATCCTTTGCCATCAATTCGAGTTCCTCGTGAGGCTGGCACGAGCAGACCTTCTTTCAGGTCGATTTCCCGCCATTTTCCTTTATTTGCTGGACGACTCTTTTCCAGCAAGGGATAGCCATTACCTAAAAGAGGTTTCCATACTCTCGGGGATGAAAAAAGGTTCCAGGGCCTTTGAGGTAACAAATAAAAAAATATTATATCAACTAAAGGATACTATTTAGAAGTTACAAAATTACATTCTCAGAGTTAAAGCTCATTTTTTTTATTTATTTGTTTCACATACAAAAATAACATTTATCAATTGTTTTTTCTTTTAAAAATCTCACAGCTGTTGAGATTTGACAACATTTGCTCAATGGTACTTAGAGGTGTTTAGTGAAAAATTCAAAAATGCTTTTCAAATCAACAAAAATTTCTGAATTTTTAGAAAATAAACTGTAAATTTCATCAAAAAAGGGGTAACTGTTTCCTCCAGTTTTTGACCACCCTTTTAATTCGGCCTGTTTGAGAACTGAAGCAAAATATTGGGTCCAGGAAATGTTTCCTGAAGTCGAATCGACGCATTTGCTCCCGAGAAGGGAAACCTTTTGCATGTCGCCGCCCCCTCCCCAAATGGCAAACCGAAATTTGTTTCAAAATTACTTAAAACAAAAAAACAATGAATGGGAACTGTAATTTGGCTGCGGCGAAAACTTTGCCAACCCCAAGCTCCATAAATTATTTATCTGCCCTTATTTATTATGACAATTTTGAAAAGTTTGGAGGACACGAAGGTGAGCAGAGAAAGGCAGAAGGAGGAGAAGTCCACGGAAATGCTCCAATGCCTTTCCCCAAAGGAAATGATGGCGAGATCCTTACGTGCGCCTTCTGAAACGTCGTGACTTTTTGCCCCCGAGGATTTGCTTCCCGAAGACCCATTAGCAGACCCATAGGTATCAGTACTGCTATTCAAATAATGGCTGCTGGTATTTAAATTCCAACCGAATAATTATAACCTATAAATGAGGAAAATGCAAAAACATACCAGATATGATCATCTAACTCGACCAACAATGTTGAAAGGATGCAGATTCCTAAGGCGATTGTCTCAGCAATCTGAACCATTCATTCCTCTATAGGTTAAAACAGTGAGGCCCAACCTGCGGCCCACGGGCCATTTCCGGCCCGTGTGGCCCGCTATTTTATTTCTATATTCACATACGTATTTGATGATTTCAGTCCATTTTAGTTTTTAAATAATATTCTAATATTAGAATAATTTTCAATGGGAGATTAACTTCAATTTGAAAGTTACACTTTGGGTTTCCCTTCTTTTTTAGATTCTGTCATAGAAGTCAAAAGGACTGCTTTCATAAAATGTTGTAAAAAGGGTAAGGCCGGAAAAGGAGGCAAAGGCAATAGTCGTGAGGGCAGGAACTTAGACAAAAGAAGAAAATGAGAAGAAATAGTAAAAACCAATTTTAAAAATCCAAATTTAATTTTCGCATACGTTGTGTACAGAAAAGTCAGCTTTGGCCCCCATATTATGAAATGTTGGCCATCAGTGAGTTAAAAAGTTTGGTAATTTAAAGAAAGGCCAGAGCTCAGTTCTCCCCAGGCAAAGAGTAAAGTCGAGCTAACCCCTGGCGGGGTTAAAGGATGGCCACCCCTGAAAGGGGTAAATTCTCCAGGGGTGGGTGCACTTCTGATGTTTAAAGCCAGTTGGCCTTTCTCACGGCTTATGACGTCCCGTAATAACACGCTGTAATGTTGAATTGTAATGTATTATGCACCACCTTAATGACTCTTTTCTGCTCCTTTTTCCTTCCCCTAAATCGTCGCAGGCACAGACTAACACAAACGTCGGCCATTCCGCGAGAAAATTCATTTTTTATTTTTCACAAATCTTTTTCACTTCATTGCGAGTCACTTAAACGGTTCCCTTCATTCGCAGTAAATTCAATTATTTACAAATTTATATTGTTTCGTCTTACTAAAGCACACCTACAACGAGAAATATATTTCAGATTTGCCTTTTAAGGTTGGAAACGAGATCGAATTGGTACAGTTTTTCCTTAACAACAAAATGGAAGTTGTGCTATAAAAAATCATAAAATAACCCGTTTAAATTTGGAAAATTCCAAATTTGTTTATTGCTCTTTTTGAATTTAACTAAATGATTTATGAATCATATTTAAAAACTATCTAAAAAGGAGTTTGAATCTTCAACCGACTCAGTTTCAAGAAAACGGTTACAATCCAAGTGCAGGGAAATTTTTCCCCGCACCGCTCTTTTGGTACTCGGCCACCGTTAAGCTTTTAACGGTTTTACAATCAATCTTTTATTTAATTAGAGTTTAATCTATCGAAAATAGTTAAAATTAAGGTTATTCAGTACAATTTGGACCGCTAAAGTTTACAGTGTCTAATGTTGTTTGTTTTATTACTGATAAATCTGATAAAATGGCCTCTTCGCACAAGGAATGACTTTCACGTGAGGAAGCTTATGAAATAATTTAAGTAAAATTTTAAATTTCTTTTTGAAAATTTATTTCGCAGAAATTTTCTTTCAAAATGTAGAGTGAAATACTTAACGAAATTAATACGGAGACGGAGACCTGCTACGTTGCTTTCGTGGGCAAGTGGATGCTCTCAGTCTTTCCCGCCCTAACTCCACCGAATCCCTCTTGAACTTCTTCCAGGGGTTCTTTGGCGGCTCATACTTGTCTTCAGTATCTTTGTGCTGGACGGCACCGAGGCTTTTGTACCTCTTCTCCAGCGAGCGAAACTTCTCCCTCAGCCTTTCCCTCACTCTGCCCCCTTCTCTGTCTCTCTCACCCTCCCTTCCCCTCCCTCTGCCTCTGTCTCTCGTCCTCTCTCTCTCTCTATCCCTTTCTCTCTCCCTGTCCCTTTCCCTGTCCCTTTCTCTGTCTCTTTCCCTGTCTCTTTCCCTGTCCCTTTCATTCTCCGGGCTCTCTTTCAGCTCCTCCTCTTGCTTTAGCTTTTCCATATCTATTTCACTGTTGTTGACTTCCTTTTTGTCCTTGAGCTTCTCCAGAATCGGGAGAATCTCCTCCAAAGACTCCCGACGGTCGTCATTCGACTCCATCTTGTCCGGGTGCTTGTCTTTCCAGGGATGCATTGGCATCGGTGAGGGGTCTCTGGCCTTCTCCACTTCCAGGTCCTTGTTGCGGCTTCTCCACATGAGTTTCTTCGCCTCTTCGTAGCCCAAAGATTTCTCGGGGATCTTAAACCTAATTTTCCTGCATTTCTCGTCGAATTTGTCCGGCGGAGTGATTTCGTATACGTTGGGGTGCCTTTTGTCCGGAATGACGACTCCATGCTGCTCCCCGAAGCGAATTGCTGATTCCACGATGAAAGAGGCCACGTGGTCCATACCTGACTTTATGTACTTGGCCACGAGGCTGTTGGTCGAGGAGCATTTCCTCTTGAGGATTCCGCCTTTGCTTTCTGGGTATTTCGGGTTTGAGCAATTGCATTCTTCGGAAACGTCGTCGGAAATGGTCGATTTTTCGTCTTGTTCTTTCGCCTGGAAATAACATCTTATTCAAAATCTAATTAAAAGAATTAGATTGAAAAGTGTTTGAAAATAAAACAGAAATAAATAAATTATAAGGGCCAACAGAGAATTCACATTTACCGGATAATCTCCATAATCGCTGATGTTGGCCTCTGAGCCCCGAAGAGGCTCAGAGAGTTTGTAGCCGCTGTCGAGCCAGGCGGGCACAGCGCTGCATTTCTTTACTGCCCTGTCGTCAGGAATTTTGTTGATCCATTTCAGCTTTTCCAGAGGTTTTTCGCTGACTTTCACCTTTTTCATGGGTTTCAATCCGCGTTTCTGCGATATGATTTTACTTTTAATTTTGTTGTTATTTCTTTTGGACTGAGTTTTCGGCTTTCTTGGGCCCATTTTCGAATAAACAGTGGATATAATCACAAGATCTGCTGGATTTCTCTCTTTCGTTTTCTCTTTTCCTCATCCCCCGGCCAGAACTGTTTTATTTCAAAAGTTCTCTTCTGTTTACATTAATTTTGACTCTTTTTGCATTTACTTCCTTAATAATTTTGAACTGTTTTGTTTCTTAGGCTTCGGGACTGTTGGCTACGCGTTCAACGGAATCAAAGGAGGCTTTGTTTGCACGTGCTTGGATTTATTTGTCTGCCACTGACATTCTCGAAAATCCAGAGTGGATGCTTAATTTCCAGTCAGTCTCCAGCTTCGGTCTTAATCGTCGAACAAAATTTGGCATTCCGTAAACTGACCATTAAGACAAAGATTTAAAGCACACGCAAAGAGCGGGAAAAAAGGGAAATGGAAGTGGAAAATTATGAAAATATTTGTTAGGCTTTGACCCTTTCATAAGCTGTCAGCTGTAGCGTTGATCTTTTCTGAAAAACTTCCAACGGGCATCAACTTCTGTACCCTTTTCTTTTCTTCTGAAATTTTCTCACACTTCGCAGCTTATATTCCCCTGTTTTAAATAAATGATCCGTCGTCTGCTTTCAAAATTCAAAACAAATCGCAGTACACTTGTCCAGTTGTGCGGCAGCCTTTTTAAATTTAAAACCCTTTATCGAGCCGTGACAGCCAAAAGAATCGCAGCGGATGTCATCCACGCGGTAAGTCCGCTCTCCACGCTATTATTAACACGTGAAATAACTCAAAAACTTTTGTCTGTGTTCAGTGAAATTTCAGATGATAACATAAAATTGGAGCCAAAAGTCGTATTGGCTCTGTCGAGGCTTTCGAAACTGAACAAATTGAAAAGACCGACTGGAGTTGCCTGCCAGCAGATAGTCGAGTACCTTATTGCTAATTATTGTAATCTCGACGGAGATGTCGAAAGTCAGGTGAGATGGCTTCAACCAAACAGCTCCTTCGATACTTACATTCTTACCTCCACTAAATTAACCCTTTGCGCTCGTATAAAATTGGAGATGGGTATCTATTGGTCGGAATTAATTTGTTTAGAAAGAGCAGGGATACATATACATAATATTCAGTAATATTTAGTAATATTTTAACAAGAGAGAATCTCTAATTACTCATAAATACAATTTAGAAAATATTCTTTGTATCTGCGAACGTTTTCGTTAAAAGACGACACTTCTTCGATGGAGTATCGTATTAGGCATTGAAGTTCCCTTAGGAAAAGTGTAAACTGATATAGGAATGCATACAGTATAAGATTCGTATATATTCGTATAGTTCCTTGCTGTGGTGGCTGAGAGTAAACATACGACCGCAAAGGGTTAAAGCTTCAAAATAAAATATCCGGAGAAAAGCTTTAATGGGCATTTAACTGCCATCTATCGTCCATCTTTGGAACTAAATCTTTCAGCGATTCTGCAATAATTTCCAGGTGCTGACGGCCCTCTTGTCTTGCATTAAAAAGGGCATAGTTTGCGCTTTAGTCAATGGAAAGTACCGACTCTCGGGACCGGGTTCAAAAGGCATCGTTTCCAAATGCATTTCCAGAAGCGTTCACGGACCCAAATGCTCCTGCTCGACCGCGATCAGGCGCATTTCGAAAACCTTCCAAAACGCCTGCTGCCTCTTGAAAATAAGCAACGGCTCCTCGAGGAAAGGAAGGAAAGCGACCGCGAAATCCAGGCCGTCGTCGAGGCAGCCGAAGAAGCGAACCGTGTCCAAAGCCAAGCCCAAAAAGTGCGCTGATCGGATGCTGGAGGAGGGGGACAGCTGCAGTGCTGGCGTGCCTGAATCCGAGTCGATATGCAATTTCTGCTTGGAGGCCCATCCTGTCCAGAGCTCGTCGTCCCAGGGACTCTGCACGACGTGTCATTTGGACAGAATGGGGTTTGTGGCTCCCATTGACAAGTTTTCCCCTCGGGAAGAACGTATGTGAGTTTGTGGAAGTTGTGTAAGCGACATTTCAACATTGATTGAAATAGATTGGTCGCCATTGAAATAGTCATATTTTTTTATAAACGTATTTTTCCGGCGATTAAATTAACAGATTTCCTTTGTTAACTCTTTTGTTAATTGATCACTGTATAATCACAGATTAATGTTTGCGAATTCCTACGGGAATGGTTAAGTTACTGGCTAACAAGGAGACAGACAGGACATCTTTCCCGTTCAGTATAAAAACGTCGTTATAATATTATTAATATTATTCTATATTACTGCTATAAAATGCTGACGTATTTTAGAAACATTTTCATTTCGTTCTGAACTTCATTTGCCGTCCTGCATCCGTACTCCCTTTTGAGTTTATGGATTTCGATGCCACCGCCCTCTGTCCCGATCGCCTGCCAAAGAAAATCTCATTATTCACACCCAAAAACAGCCAAATCGAAATCCCGCACTCACCATAAAGGGAACCTGACGAGGATCGAAAATCGGTAGAAGTCGCATGCAAGTGATTTTTTTTTCTGTCAGTGCCAGACTGATCTCAGGGTACATATCGCTCACCCCCAAATCCCAAATGCTAATTCTGAAAGAGAAAGCTTTTGCGCTTTCAAACCTGTGTTGGATTTTGCTTATCTCAACGGGAAAAAGACAAAATGGCCGATTGCAGTACCTGGAAAGTGAGTCCAACGCAAAAAACACGCAAGGCCTCATCCGCATCCAGGCCAAGGACACAACCCCCGCTTGTTTTTCCTCCCCGGAGATGTTGGGGTTGAGGCAGATCAAAGGGTTTTCCTGATGCCTCGAATGGAGCCTGCAACGGAAGCCGAGGTGTGAGGGGGAAAGGTCAAAGTTCACGAGGCCTCATCTGTTCCTCACCGAATGGTGCCGTCGCCACAGCCCACGAGAAAGTAATTCCCGTCAAAGGGACACAATTCGAGGCACGTGGCCTCTATAATGGCATCCTGCTTCGAAGGGACATAAAATTTTGGTTTGATTGGAGCGCCGTAGGCGGAACAATGGTGGACGCTTCCGAGGCTGTTGGCCACGTAAAAGCCATCGTCTTCGGCTTCGTTAATGAGGATGTCGTTGCAGGCGATGTAAAGTCCCGGGATTTCCTCCCTGAAAGCACACACAGCTGAGATGGAGGACCCGACAGCTACTGAGGGTTCGCCGTTTCAAATTACCTTAAGTCGGCGAACACAGAAAAGGATGAGCTTTTGATGAGCTTTACTCTCCCCCAGTGCGCCAACCCCATTTCGTCGGAGTCCGCACTTCTCTGGGCTTTTTCCACCTGAATCACTGTCCAGATTATCATCATTCCGTCCTTATCTAAACTGCAGATCTGGACAAAGTTTTAGAATTTCAAAAAGAGGATTTACACTCCGTCAAGAATAGTAACAATGCAAAGGGCGGTAACTATAAATTTTATACTTGGAAACTTTTAACTGAAGAGTGTCATTACAATTTGCGTTTCATTCTATTCTAAAATACTGAAAAAACAGAACGCTGTGAAATTTGGCCTTCGCTTATTATTTTTTTCCCGTAAAATTTTTTGGCCGTTATAGTCTTTTTTTATATAATTTTTGTAAGATTTAAAAAAACTAAAAAATTATGTCACAGATGGAATGAATCATTTTGTTTTTTTTTCATAGTAAGCCTCAATAAATCGTCATGTTGTCGACTAACTTTTAATTCTTTTTTGCAACAAGTCGAACAGTGGAATCAATATAACAAAAGGAATATGTCGGAAAATCAACTGCTTTTAAATAAAATAGGTTTGAAAAATGAATTGAAAAAAGGTATAAAACCTGCATTGGTGTGAAATCGGGGAATTTCGAAGACGCGTCAACTTTGCTCAGCAGCCGAACGGACACAACAGGACTGCAGTGGCCATTTCCTGTCCAACTGCAGGCCGTAGTGTAAGTCGCTGGCTGAAGACTCCAGTCGGGGCAGCTGATCACCCTCGTGTGGTACGCGGATGGCTCCCTCAGATCCCACAAGCAGATCGACCTGTCAGCAATTGGCTCTGTTTGTCACGGCTCGAGACGACGGCTATTCATTCAGGTTTCGCTTACCCATCAGAAAGTCCGGCAAAAACCAAATTACCTTGATTAAGACCAAAGCAAGAGGATGCAACTCGATTGGACGCCATTAGGACTTTGAGAGGTTTCGACAGCTCTCGAAGGCTCCACACGCAGATCATGCATTTTTGGAAGGATTTTTCTTTGTTCTAGGAACAGTTGAGCATTGAGCATGTTTCCAAAGAACAATGGGCAGACGACTTACCACGTGAACCGAGAGCAGTCTTCCTGCGGTTTTGGACAACGTGGACAGCTGCGTGACCGCTCTGCCCTTCAGGAACGGAATGGCGCTCACGTCCGGGCTGACGAAGCCCACCCCGAAAGCAATCGCTTTTGAGTGATTGGGCATGTTCTCCAGACTGAGGAAATTACCGCTTTTCTTTTCCAGCGCTGTCAGAACCAGCTGAGGACAATCCAAACTGGTGCAGGAAATGGAAACTGGGGATGTTCGCACTCATCGAATGTCAAATACCTGACTTGCCCGCGACAGAAAACTCCACAGCGCATTTGTGTCAGTGTAAGTGGTGATTTCTTCTTCCGCTACAAGATCTCCTCCCACTCCCAGTCTTTCCTGAAAAGGGAAGTAGTTGTGAACGCTCCCCACGAGGAACAACAGTTCTTCAGACTCACCTCCATGGATAAAATATAAAATGGTTCACTTCCGGTTTTCCCTCTGCTCCCCAAATACTCCGGTGGGTTTTGAGTCCATTTGTTCGACAGATGAATTTCATCGGTTTGGACTTCTTCATCCAAATCATCTTCATTCGTCTGAACGTGAACCTGAAAGGGAGGGAAATTTGTCGCATTTTTGCACTGCTTTCATCCTTTTACAATAAATGCTTCGACTTGTAAGTCTTCAAAATCCATACTGTATTTGTGATTGTATCAAGAGTACCTGCTTCGTATTTGACTTTCCAAAAGTTCTCATGAAGTCCTCGTAGGGTATAGGTGGTATTTCCAATATGGCGTAGGATATGGCATCCAAAGTGATCATGCTCAGCAGTTCTTCTCCTCTTTCCCTGCTCGCTGCCGCCTTCTGCAAACGAGCACTCGCTCTCATTATTATAATAAATTAATACATTACATTAACCAGGCATGAGTGTTTCTCTTCTGTTCTTACCTTCGTTCTCTTCAGTTTTCTTGAAGCACTCGAGAAGTCTATTAATCTGTCCTTTGACTCATTTTCTTTGTCTGACTCCATTTCCGGTTGCCTTGTCTTAAGCAAACCACTGTTTTCCTTCTCTATGGATTTTTTTATTGCTTCCAACTGTTGTTTCTGAATGGTTATTTTCCATTTGTCCTGTATGGTTTCCGGTGAGGGAGGCACAGTCGGGGGCGCTTCGGAGGCTGAATTCGTTGGCGATTCCGAATGGCTTTCGTCTTCAAAATCAGAATCGTATTCCTAAAATATAAAAAGTTCCGCCTTTACTTCCATTTATAATTTTATAAAACAGAACTCACTTCAAAATCGTCTTCGTATTCTTCATCGCTCCCTCCACCAGGTGCTTCCTCTGCTTCTTTCCTCCCCTCCACTCTGCTTTCCACTTCTGCACCCCCATCGCCCGCAGCCATTGCGCGCCCCGCCATCGAAGGCAACAGCTGTTTGATTTCCGTTGGACTTAACGTCCTCGTGCGAGTTCTCTCTCTGTGGATTTTCCTCTTTCCTTCCTCTTCTCTTCTTCTCGTCGTTTCCCCTTTCTCTGATTTCTCCTTTTGTTTTTCTTTCGCGCTTTTATCGTTTACCGATTTTTTGATTCCTTTTTTCTCCAACATGTCCCTCAAGTAAATCTCGTCTATTCCGCCCCCTTTCCCGACCGATTGCAACTTCTTAATTTTCCCATTGCCAACACTCGATCTTTCCTTTGAGGATTTTCGGTCTTTTTCCACATTTTTCCCATCTCCTTTCCCATCGCCGTGAACGATTGTTTTTCTCCTTTGTGGTTTATCCACCATTTGTCTTTCATTTTGAATTTTTCCTCTTTCCGGTTTTGTTTTTGGTTTTTCTTGCGTTATGATTGGCCTCCGATCATTGGGATCCTCTGCTCTGATTTTGCGAGAAACTGATGATTCTCTTTTGTTCTTCTCATGACGTCTTTCCTGAAACGGAAATCACGTCTTTTCAATGTGTATAAATCAATGCAAAACCGTATTAAAACAAAGATGGCGATTACTCACCTTTTCCCCACCGGTAAACATTGAAAAGCGTTTTCTCTTAAAAAGCTCAAACGTTAAGGTTTGCGTTTACAAACAACGCAAAAGCCTTTTTCCGTTCCAAAGGATTTTTCTCAAAGGAAAAAGCAACATTCATTGAGAAACTGACTTTGTTGTGATATGAGTTGCCATGGCGTTGTTTTCCGTTACAATTTCATCCCCTCCGCGAAAGGCTGGAGTTGACGACGGACTCCACCAGATGGCAGTCCAAGTATTGTTTACTTCCGAATACACCCCTGCAGTTCCTTTTTTTAATTTACAGGGAACTGTGAATTTTTCTCTATGGTCAGATCCTGGAATGCTTTCAGGTCGATTTTCATTATGTTTTTCATAAATTTTCATAAAGTTTAAAGACCCGAAAACCATGCATTTTCTATGCGAATTTCATAAGCATTTTGTTCCTTTCCGTGTATGGATTTTATCGTCCGAATAAAGTAAACCAAATAAATGAAAAGAGATCGCAATTAGATTTGCTTGAGGGCGGAATTCTGATGAAGTTGATTCCGTGTGCGTTTCCTAGCCAACCTTAACAGGAACGTGTTTAAAAAAACATTTTTTGCTCTCGAAATTAATTAATTTGTTTTAAGAGTCCTCGCGTTTCCAGTCCGCAAACACAGCTCCAATTCGAACTCGCGTCCACATGTGGAATCTTCCGTCATGTCCCGAACAAAGGAATAAGTTAAAGCGAAAAAGAAAAAAAAGATAAAAAGAAAAAAACAGTTAATTAAGTGCATAAACCGTGATGATCAAGAAGCAAGACGAACAGTCGACCACCGAATGGGGGGCGGTCGAGGGCCCCCGAGTCATTACAGAATAATAATTTGTTGTCAGTGGCAGGAGGAGAGTAACACAGGGGTGGAACCATTACGGGGCTGATTACTGGAGACTGGCACAGAGCATCCCTCGACTCGTTCGTGGCTGACAAAATAAAATAAATTTTTTCAGTTTTTGTCGTTTCCAGGAAAATTAAACTGCGCGAGCTTAATAAATTTCGTTGAAACTTGACATTTTATTTATGCGGAGTTATCGCTCTTATTTTATACTAAAAACTCTATCTATGGGAAATGTGCTGCTGATCGATGCCAAAGTGAGGGTTGCACAACATTTTCAGAAGTGACCAAAATGGAGAAAAAATTTCTCCCGGAAGGGGGAGAGCGGAGGGGGGTGGAAATGCGGCCAATCTGCTCTTAGTCGATCACCCCGGTGTTGAAATTCTTCGGTCTGTTTGAAACGGTTGGCAATGCTGCCTCGGATTCTTGCTCGTTGTCGGGCCTACTCGTGCAACATTTTTCACGTTTCACGGTCCAAAAATTTGTTACGCTTCGATATCGCCAACGTGGCGGAGAAGGAATGACCGATCTTTGCCCCGGAAAAAGCCGACCAAGACATTTGGAAGAAGACATTTTTTTTAACCTTCCGCAAAAGCAGCCGCCTTTCGAGTACGGAGATCATGTTTGCTGATCGGTGATCCCTCACAGAGAAAACTTCATTTTGAGTATTACGTGAGAGCGCATATCTCATCCCATTGAAAGGGAAACGACAGCAACGCCCATTTGTGCTTTGTAACCGTCAATGTCACCGGTGATGCGACGAGCCGAGAAAGCAATCGGAAGTTCGCCGAGATGGAACTGCTTCATCATTACCTTCATTAAAAATTCATTTGCGGTTCGAGTCTCATCAATGGCATCCGCCCAGATTCCTCGTAACTCGATTGGAGGGGAGGGGGCGCGATAAGAGAGGGGTGCAGGAAGACATGTGAACAACTTGAATCGGGCTAATTGCGAGACAAAGCAGGGAGACAATGAATGGAATTTCAATGGGGCGGGAGAGACAAGAGGTGAGGCGAGATGGGGAGCAGGAGGCGCGGCGGGGTGCGCGGAGGGAGGGTTGGGGCGTGAGGTGACCTCAGCGCCCGAAAACCCACCAAAATCAATGCGGACAGAAAGCAGATTCCGGTGGAATATTTAACAGAGCACGGTTAAACACCATGACGCGAACGGTTTAATTGCATTAATAAAAAAATTTAACCGGAAACGGAAACTGATTGAAAAATGGAGGAATATGGCGGGTAGCAGAGCGGCACTCGCTCGAAAACGCCTAGTTCAATGCACTTCTCTTTAGTATATTTATCCAATAAATAAATGAGGGAGACCCACAATCCGCCCGTTTTCTCATTGATTCTCAATGCTGTCATTCGGGGAGGGAACCGCATTCATTCGCGTTGTAATTATAATTTTGGTGGAGCTCTTTCATCTCCCTCCCCTCAGCATCTTTCACTTCGGTTTGGGGATGTTGAATCGCTGCAGCGGAGGAAACCACCCCTTTTGCACCGCTCAGGTTTTCCTGGAAAGTTCAAATTGATCACGAATTAAGGCGAATATAGTAATTATTTATAAGAATTAAGCCGGAAAGAGCCAAACAGCGAACTGCTGACTTTTGCAATAAATACTCATTAAACATAGCCATTGGGGGTTTAACATAGACAAAGGAAAAATAAATCCCCTCCAAGTAAAATTTCTTAAAGAGGGGGTGATATTTCCAAATGAGGGGGTGGGTTTTAATCAGTTTTCCGCGGAAATAAAGTCGTTTAACCCCTTTTCCGAGGAAATATCCGAAAGCATATTCATTTTGCCGAAAATTGGAGTTTCTACACAGAAACAGATACCAAAAAACGAATCAAAAAAGGCTTTTTCGCAATGTCATCATCAAAGGAATGCCCGAAAATGAATTTCTCCTCTTTATGTACTTGTTCTAAAATTAGTGAATGTTAATAAATCGATAGAGAATTTATCCAATGATAAAATTGGAGAAAATGGGGGCGGTGGGGGCGGTGGGGGGTTGTTAAAAATGAATGAATAATTAAAACGCGACCTCTCTCCATTTTCCCCCTCTTTAACTCTCCCAATTTTATCATTTACGTTTATCAAACGAGCTTTCAAAATTTTTTTTATTTGGGTTCAATTACGCTCAAGTTTTAATGAGTTGATTATCGATGTCTATGATATGATGAGAATTTCCCGAAGAAGAGGGAAAACAAACTGTTAGATGAATTCTGTAGGAATGGAAGGAAGAGTGACAAGAAAAACATGAAAATGGTACGAATGCAAAAATACGAAT